>JACEGR010006291.1:0-62472 GCA_014170235.1 Listronotus bonariensis
TCAAGTCATGGAACTGTAGAAGAAATGACTAGTGAAGATGGAAGATTTACAACATTATTCCTTCCACCAAATTGTACAGCACTCTTTGCAACCTTGGATTCTTAATTACTGTTTTTGCGTTTCATAATAAAAATTTTAATAAAATGGAATTGCTTCGCTAATCGAATTATTTGCTAATCCGAATCGCCTCGGTTATTATTAGTTCGGATATTCAATCTTGAAAACTTATTTGGGTATTAGACAATGGTGTCATAATAATAATGCCCAATTGTTTTCTAAATTGTAATGTGTTGTTTTTAAAAGTGCCTGTTTCTAGCCGAGACACAAACCAAAAATCGGGAAATATCTGTAAATATTTTTCGCCAAGTTGGATCTAGACACCCATTTTAATCAGCTGATCAGCTGATTGACCAAATTGCAACACAGCTTCTAAATCCAAATCGCGGATAATATTTCCCATGGTCAATGGGTTAAGCTTGATGCGGGATGCTCTCCTAACATACACAGAACGATATGGTTTGAAATTTATAAGTTTAATAATCAGAACTAGAAGTTGAGGGCTTTGAAATTGACATGTAAGTACATTATACAGGGTGTACAGAATATCTACAGAAAATTTAAGAGCAAATTCTATATCAAATAATTTAAAGAACATTGGTTCGCCAATTTTCCAATCTTAACATAAAGAGTGTTAAACTTTTCAAAAACAATGCATTCCAGGACCCATGATTATATGATTATTTTTTGTTTTTAATAGTAGAATCTGCTCTTAAATTTTCCTAACAACGTTCTGAACACCCTGTATATTGTTTTATAAAAATTGTGCAATCTTTGTAAAGTATCTCTCTCTTTATTTTTTTCTTGGTTTTGGTCCCTTCAGGTCCAATCCACCACTCTCCTCCTTCCGGACTATGCTTTGCAGGGCTTCGTCGGCGAAAAATCTGGATAATCGAGCTCGTAGCTCCCAGAAATTCCAAAAGAAAACAAACAATTCAACAATCGATGCAATGCATAAATTGTCGGCTGTCAAACCAAGATCTGCTACTAGTGTTACGTATAACCTTCACTTTCACTACTGACAGTTCCCATGGCACGCCCATCTATTTCCCGCCATTTGAGAAATACCTCGTCTTCACTACCAAATTGGATACTATCAGCTTATAGGAATCTTCGCTCACAGCGCTTAGATCCTGAAGAAAGTTGCCGTCAATTTAGCGTGAATCTTTCCTTGATCCCCGAAGGTAAAAACGTTCGTACGACACCTCTAAACGCCACTCCGGGAAGAACTTTGTAGTCCCCTACTCACGTCCGCACTGTCCGGAGGTCAAACAAAGAGTCCTTTGTAAAGTAGAAAGTATAAATTAATGCCGGCCCTGTTCACTTACGTTATGCAAAATAGCTGGAACACACCTGTGAACACAGCTGCACTAGATTTGATTTTTCTACATGATGCGTTGTGGGTAAAATACCATTCTCTAATATAAGTCATCCGCTCACCTAACTTGCCAGTTGGCAAATAAATAAATTTCTGTGAAATTAATGCATTTGCCATCGGAAAAACGCAATAAACGTTAAAAGAATTTTATTGCTTTCGAGTTAATTGCATAAATTGATGTGAGGTCGAAAATACCAGGATTTTTCCCATGAAAACTTATTACATTCGTGCTGTACATAACTATATCATTTAAAGTAAAAAAAAATACGAACTAAAAATATTTCTAATATTGATATAGCTAATTCTACTGTTACTTAATATAAATCAGGCGTAGCTCGTCCATAAGGTCACTTGATCAATAACCCACCTTATACCGGGTGTTACAGAATGTTATTCGGAATTCCCCTTAAATCGATTAAACTATCCTAATATTTTTGCATGATTATGCTTGGCAAATCGTTTCATATATATATAGCAACGGTGAGTTCCACCGAAAATGAAAATTTGAGCATTTTTCAACCAACCAGTAAAGAGTAAACTGCTTAATACTTCTGCAACGTAGTATCTCATTATGCACCCTGTACTCTAGAAATCAATGATAAAAACACCATATCGATTTATCAGTGACAATTTAGATCATTAATTTATATTGTCATTGCCAAAACTAAACAATTTTTTACGGGAATTTCAAAAGAATCCTCGCATTTCATTTTAGTTTACAGCTAATTCCAACACATGCACTCACAGTTACGCAAGACAATAAAACAATTTTTTCTACATTTAGAAATCAATTTATGACGAAAATATCAGGATTTAATCAAATGCTCAAATATTCCTCCATTAACTGCCAGACAATAACCCAAACGATTATAAAACTCATTTCTTACGTTGGCTAGTTGGTACATCGATATTCTGCCACATTCAGCGGAAATAGCATTCCTTAGCTGGACTAAATTTTCATATTTTTTATTGGTAGCTTAGTTTTTAAATGTCCCCATAGAAAAAAATCGTTTGGCGAAAGATCACGTCGATTTTCTTCACATTTGCAATTATTGATTACTGTGCCTGTAGTTTCAAATTTTTTATCGTCCGTTCTATTGTCGATTTACTTGGTATTGGCCTATTGGGAAAATAGGCTGCAAACATGTCCGCTACTCTTCGATAACTATTTTCCTGGTAAAACCATTTTATAATAGTGATTTTTTCTTGATTTAAGTAGTTCATTATTTAAAAATGATGTGACATTGATCTGACAACTTGAGAGTTAAGAGGTTAAATAATGTTTCTAGTATTTTATTATAAACTTCTAATAATACAAGGCGCGTAAGAAGACAGGATGATTCGTAACCTATTTAAGCATTTATCTCTTAGCTGGCGGACTGAGAAGAGCTAAAATTTGTACACTGGGTACAACTTTTTGTGCTCTTTAAAAAATCCTAATAATATTTTCTTCTAAAATAATTAGGGGAGCCAGGGATTTTTTCGCTCTTCAAAAATTTTTGACGCATGGCATCCATATAAAATCTCGAGAACTCGCCGCGCCTTTACTCTAGATTTTTCATTCTTCACTATACAGTATGTCCATGAATGGACTTTACAATAGGACAAATGGATCAAAAATGTAAATTTTCAAGAAAGTCGTGTATGGCAACTGCTATTGCTTCTTAAAAAAAAAGATTCAAGTTCAGAAATTTATTTTGTTTGTTTGGTATAATTTAGCAATATGTTAAATAAAAAGGTTTTTAGAATTAAATGAGAATTCCATATCGTAATCTTCACATAAAATAAACCAATTATTTACGTAATGTACCTAATTTTATTACAACCCAATAATAAATGTTAAAGTTTGTCAAATATATTTAAATACAGGGTGGGTCATAACTGTATAAGCATTTTAATATCCAATAAAAACATTACAAAACCTACACATATTTAATTGATATTATTTTAAACTAGTGGTGTGCATATTCGAAAGATCTTTCAAAACATTTCATATTTCATTGCGAAAGATCTTTAAAAACATTTTATATTTCATTCCCGATAAGCTTTTAATCTGTCAAAATACCGATTAAACGATCTTTGCTTTTACCAGAATTTAAAAGGTTGCGGCAACCAAGGTTAGTTTATATTTATAAGGTTACGACACATCCTCAACTTTTAGGCGGTTCGAGGTCCGGGACGCAAGGAAGGGCACTTCACGGAGAAAAGTTGGCAAGACTGGGTAAAATCAAAGCTGATGATCAATCCACCCACCCACTGTTGTGTAAACGGTTTTTCTATTAATACAATAAACTGTATATCTCCTGAACAACATGGCCGAACAATGGGAGATGTGACGTCATAACACGTCAAAGCAATATGGCCGAATGTCGCGACCCTATATAAACCGACTTTGGCGGCAACGTATTATTTCGAGTTTTGCCGCTAGTTAACCGTAAATATTACAGCTGATATTCTTTGTTCGTTTGATTACTAATGGTTTGCGGTATGTTTTATGGGTTGTCTATATCAAAAGTCTAGATATAATTATCATTTATCATTCATTTGATATCTTTCGTATTTGTGTTCGGTGTTTACGAATATTCGGAAGAAATATTCTAAACATTTCGAATATCTCGATGTTCGAATATCATTCAGAAGATCATTTGAAAGGTTCTAACACTATTTTAAACTACAAATAATTAAAATTTTTATGACCTTAAAATAACATTTTTTAAGTGACGTCCCTCACGTTGCTGACATTCTTAATCCGGAGTTGCATATTTTCAAAAATTTGGCGACAAATTGCTCGCAAAATGGCGTTTATTGACAATTTTGGTCAGTGGATAATTCCCAACAGAAACATCAAAGTCCTCTTTATTCTCCAAAGCTTTTTGTGTGGATTGCAATATCAACAAGTGGAATTATTGGTCCATATTTTTTCAAAAAATAAAGAGGAGTTGCCGTTACGGTGAGTAACGGTGGTAAGTAACTCTTTTGAGATGTTAAAAGGGTTTTCAGTCCCAGCTCTTCACCAATTTAAAGGACACTAATGCTACAACCGGGGTTTAACAAGATGAAGCCACCTGCCGTACTGCCACAGTATTCATAGATTTGTTAAAAGAAATGTATTCCTGGAAGACTCGTCTCACGAAGGGGTGATATTCAATGGCCCTGAGACCCTTTGTTTGACAACAAAGTTGCATTTTTATTTGGTTATCGGAAAAAAATATAAAAACTTTATAAAAAGTCAGCGGCGTACTTTTATTTCTCACTTATATTGGCTTTAAGCGCCCACTAAGACGCCACTGGGCCCAATAGTCCTAATCTAGGTGGTGGTAGGTAGAGTTTTACAGGCGCCTTATTAAATTTAATAAGTGTGTGGACTCTTTGTTTGACCTCCGGACAGTGCAGACGTGCGTAGAGGACTACAAAGTTCTTCCCGGAGTGGCGGCTAGAGGTGTCGTACGAACGTTTTTTACCTTCGGGGATCAAGGAAAGATTCACGCTAAATTGACGGCATCTTTCTTCTGGATCTAAGCGCTGTGAGCGAAGATTCCTATAAGCGGATGGTATCCTGTTTGGTGGTGAAGATGAGGTATTTCTCAAATGGCGGGAAATAGATGGGCGTGCCATGGGAACTGTCAGTAGTGAAAGTGAAGGTTATACGTAACACCCGTAGCAGATCTTGGTTTGACAGCCGACAATTTATGCATTGCATCGATTGTTGAATTGTTTGTTTTCTTTTTGGAATTTCTGGGAGCTACGAGCTCGATTATCCAGATTTTCCGCCGACGAAGCCCTGGAAAGCATAGTCCGGAAGGGGGAGAGTGGTGGATTGGACCTGAAGGGACCAAAACCAAGAAAAAAATAGAGAGAGATAGAGAGAATATTCAATGGCCCCCTCGGAGCCTGGATCTTACTCCAAATGTTTATTTTTTGTGGGGTTACCTAAAATCAAAGGTCTGAAAATAATCCAACCACGTTGAACCAGCTTAAACAAAATATTGTGCGGGAAATAAACGCCATGTCGCGAGCAACTTTTTGCCAAGTATTTACAAATATGGAACTCCGGATTAAGAATGTTAGCAACGTAAGGGACGTTACTTGAAAACCATAATTTTTAGGTCATAAAAATTGTTATTATTTAAAATTTAAAATAATATCAATAAAATAGGTGTAAGTTTTGTAATATTTGTTCTATTGGATATTGAAACTGCTCATTCAGTTATGGCCCACCCGTACAAAAATGGAAAACCAGGTTTTAGTTTATAGAATTGTTTGAAGTTAGGGCTATTTAATTTAATTTAATAATTTATTTGCATAATTTACTTTAGTTTCTCCAAGTTCTTTAATTACTTTCGAAGATTTCCGAAAACGGTAGAATTATCCATTGAGAACTTTTAGAGGTGTTTTATACGAGGTGTCCCGGAACAGGACTATTCATATATAATATGAATTTTTATGTATAAACTAGGGGACGCTGGCTAAACTTTTTTTAAACGACCATATCAACTTTCGGATAGAGGTATGTTTGGTTAAATCTTAATATTTTAGCATTAGGAATCTGCGGTTTTTCTGCATATATACCATTAACTAGCTAGACACTCTGTAGATAATTTTGCAAAAAAAAAGTAGGACAACCTCTGTTGCAATGGTTTATTTCTAAAAACGTTTTCGGTATTTTACTGAAAAAATCATTGATGACATATTGAGAAATGTTAAAGTTTATTGGTTCTAGTCACTTTTAAAGCATGGGTTAATAAATATCTTTAAGAATTATTCAATTTGGCACTTACCCATACAATTTTTGCATTCCAACATAATATTGGTAATCAATTAAAAAAAAAATAAGTAAAACTCTGGCAAAAAATATAAATTTTTTAAAAAACTTAGCCATATAAAGAATTTTGGAGTCATAAACTTTGCGGAAATGAAACACCTGTTCTTGGCGGTTATTCAGTTTACCAAGTATCACACAAATTGTGCGTAACTCAAAGAAAGAAGTGTGACACTTATTTTTTTTTGCATATTTAAATAGGTCATTGCTCCAAAAATAAACTAAAATTTTAAGGGTAAAAATACTAAATAGTTTTTGAGTTGGAGCCTTAAAAATCAAGATTAAGCAAATATCTGCTATGCATGTCGTGCCACTTTAGAACATTCATGGGCTTTATTTTCAGTGCGAGGAAAGAATACTAAAGAAACAAAAAATTAAGACGAGATATTTATAATATCCCTTATTTTTAATGCCTAATAGGATAAGGTAATAAAAGATAGGGGTTTCCATTCAAAAAAATACTTTTAAGCTTTTTGTCGTTATAATTTTTAACGATTATTTTTGACCACTCTGTATTTATTAATTATGAAAATATCGATACAGCCTACTATGAAAGTTCTTTCTTTACAAGGAACCCAACCCCAACTCATATTAAAGGCTTTTGTTTAGAAGAAACTCATAGTTATGTAATGGCTTGCAAACGTCATTTTTGATAGAAAATTTAAAATACGTCAAAAATGGTATAGAACATTATACATAAATTATATTATCATATTCTAGGGTTATAAAGTACTCGTCAGGAGCTTTAAAATGATGTATTACTCGACCCGCCTTCTCATTTAAGAATTTTGGGGTGGTGGCCCTGGTGGTTCAGGGGTTAAAGGGGCGCCGTCCAATTTTTGTGTAAAGAACGTTCCCCCTCAATAAATATCTTGACGTGTTTCGGCGATTTTCTCAAATCTGTCTCGTTTCGAAGATAACTTGAGTGGAAAGTTTTTAAATGAACACCCTGTATAGGGTGTTCCATTAAAACATCATAGTTTTTGTCCTACCCTGTATATCTTAAGAGATAATAAAAATCTGATAACTAATTCGGAAACTACAAAATTAGCCCAACAAACTGATATTTTTAATTATTTTGTACAATAAAAAAGTTAAGAAGGGTGTAAATTTACAACTTGACACACGGAACACTCCGGAACTAATCACTCATGTTTCATAAGGATGGGGGAGGGGGTAGGTTATTTAAACTCTTTTTGGCATTTTCTTAAATTTAATTTTCTACAGCACCGATCCTTTTAAATTTTTTCACCACTATTTGTTTACATAATGTACGTGGCAACGCTGGAATTTTTTTCAAAATTTCAATAATTTTAATTTGTATAAAAACAAATAAGCCGATTTTGTTTTCAAAATTGGGTTTTTAACTTTAAAGTATTCCCAAAAGAAAAAAAAACAAATTAAATTATTAAAAAACCCTTTCAGTGTTGTTACATAAAGAAAACGAATATCTAACAAACGAAATTATTTTTTTGATTTTACATGATCTAGCACCGGGATATGATGAAGCAGATGCCTTCAAAAAATTGCTACATTTTTTATCAAATGTATTTGACGTATTTATTAGATATTTTCATACTCATATTTGACTAAAAAGTAGTGTCCTTGTCTAAAGAATCATATTATCAGTCTGGGCAAAGAATATCAATCCATAGAACCCCACAAGTGAGATTTTAGCGTACCCTAAAAATTTTTAGTACCTACCCTGACCAACAGATGGCAAAAGTAGTACGATGTCGCTTTGCTAATACGATTACCATCAGAAATTGATAGCAGTCGCTGACGAGCATTCGGCCCAATCAGTTAGAGTGAGGATATACGCAAAATTTATTAAAAATAAAATCCCCGATAAATGGACCCAGTATCCATAAGATCATTAAATTTATTATTTCAGAATAGGATATATCGATGCGTTTTTACAAAACATCGTAAGCGACATTCGCCAATTTTACGGGAAACGATTTTTCTTCCCATCGCGTTATTTTTAAAGAAAACCGAGATCTGAATGCTTTTATTTTGGATTTCTTCTTAATTTGAATTACAAAACAAACATATTTAACATTTAATGTCAAAATTTTCAGAATCTCCTGAAAAAAAGCTAAAAAATTTTAAAATTCTAACCCTAAATAATGGTTAATTTTTAATTTTTTTATTTTTATTCAGTTTATCTTGACAAAGGTGACAGACTTGCCACAAAAACGTCGATTTTTAGTTCTCTATTAGTTGCTGTATTTTTTTGTACTTTTAATTTATTTTTTTGGGGTGTACTCAAATAACTACCATTAATTAAATGACCCGCCGAATCAATATAGAACATCTTCATCTGAAATAAAGCCAATAAAAAAAAAAAAACGTTTCCCGTAAAACTGACGAATGTCGCTTACGATGCTTTGTAAAAACGCATCGATATATCCTATTCTGAAATAATAAATTTAATAATCTTATGGATACTGGGTCCATTTATCGGGGATTTTATTTTTATTAAATTTTGCGTATATCCTCACTCTAACTGATCGGGCCGACTGCTCGTCAGCGACTGCCATCAATTTCTGATGGTAATCGTATTAACAAAGCGACATCGTACTACTTTTCGCCATCTGTTGGTCAGGGTAGGTACTAAAATTTTTAGGGTACGCTGAAATCTCACTTGTAGGGTTCTATGGATTGATATTCTTTGGTGTGGGTAATGAGCGATATACCTGTTTAAAATCACATTAATAATGTATACATTATTCTTAAACCGTCGTGAAAAAAAATTACAAATGCTCAAATACTGAAAATTTAAATTTATCATTTTGTAGCCGAAAAAATAAAATAAACTCATTGCTCGATCCTCGATACAGCAACGATTCGCTGTAAAATTTAAACTTAAATTATAAATATTTGTGTTGAAATTGATAAGATAATAGATACAGCCTACGGTGACGAGGATATTTTATTTGAAATATAAAATAAAATAAATTTGGAATTTTTCCTAGCTGCAATAATAATAAATATGTATAAAAATAAATTTTGTAAACTGTAACTGAAGATTGGAAAAGGGGTTGAAACAACAATAATAAATTATTGTAGTATTTTTAGACCCTAAAAGACTTTTTATTACATAATAGACATAAACATTTTATTATTTGAAAATATATTTTAACATAAAAGTAAGGGGAATAGTATATTACATTACAAGTGTGGAAAATGACTAATTTCACACGATGGGAATATTGTAGCACGAGGCGTTAGCCGAGTGCGACAAACCCACGAGTGTAAGAAAGTCATTTTCACACGAGTACTGTACACTATTTTTCCTACGACCACAAATTATTCACCAAAAAGAAATTAAAGTTTGTCTTTACAAAAAAAAAATAAAAAACAATTGAGAACTTTGCAACACTAGGGTGATTTTTACTTTGTAACACTAGTGTGATATGTATTTTTCCTCACTGCTATATTATACTGTTTTGACAATATTTTTACATCGAAAATCACCTAACCTACCTAGAAGAATTATATTTTGAAATTTAAAAGGCCCTCACTTAATAAAAATTGTATGGTTTGGTTAGGTAATAACGGTAATAGTTTAATACGGTTTTCTGCTATTTTAAGGTTTTTTTTAAAGTTATTGATACTTACATATTTTACACACACTCTTCTAAATAAAACGTAAGTGGCGCATATCCAAAATATGTCGTTTTTTAAAAAATATCAAGTAACAAACTTACGGGACCGGGGAGTGAAAAGGTGTGCTGGGTGGGGTAAAATTGGTAAAACGAGTTAATGAAACTGAACATCACATGTAAAATTAAGTAAAAATTACATTTTTTCCTCATATTTTTGAGAAAAAATATAAAAAATATGAAAATTGTAAATGCATAACCTAAAGTCCTAAAAGTATGAAAAAACGACTACTAAACGTCAGTTATACCATGCAAAATATGGAAAGCATTTGGCAACGTCGGAAGGGTCTGATTCTATTTATGAATGGATAAAAGAAAGTGGATTCATAAAGTGTGTATTAGCCTCAGGTATAACTAAGGGATTAAAAAAAGATATAACTAGTTGTTTGAGTACACGAAGACAGAGAGAAAGAAATTTGATCTATAGGAGTTTTTCTCTGGCACTTTAGGTCTGGCTGCCTCTATAAAGTGCATGCTCAAAGGTAGGAGGGAGATTTTTACTTTAGTCTACCTACCTGACAACACTGTACCACTGAGCGTGAAAGTTGTTTTTGTGGTTATGTCTATTTTTGTTTATGTTTTTATTTTTCGGAAATTTAATTATTACTCTTTTTAATAATAGAAGAATTAATAAGATGATTTTCGCTAATTTGGGTTCTACTGTTTAAAGTAAGCAAATCGTTTTTTACTGTCACTACAATAAATATGTCACTTGCAAAACCAATAGCAGTTTTTAGAATGACATCATAATATATATCACACGAGTGTTGTAAGGTACTTTGCAACACTAGTGCTGTAAAGTACTTTGCAACACTAGTGTGATATAACGCATTTTCTATGCATGAAACCAGTGTGCTATTTGCTATTTTCACAAGTAGGAAAAGAATATTTAATTTATTCTTGATTTAATATAAGTACTAACCACAATGCATCTAATTTTTAATAGTAAAAGTCTCTAAAAAATAAATAATAGAAGGAAATATTGATGAAAGTTCCTGGACTTACATCGTTTATTCCTTGTATTTATTTGGGTTTTTTACGTATTTTGTTTTAATAATATAATAATAATAATTGTCTTTATTTAAATATTGATTTATGTAATAAATATTGTCTAAGAATGTGTTTTAATATTATGATTTTCCAACACAAAACTATTTGATTTCAAACCTAAAATTAGTGTTTTTTGAAATATATGAACATTTGGCTTTTTGTCCCCTAATCCTTATTATAATATTTTTGTAAAAAAACAATTAAATTTTTTGTTAAAATAATTTATTTGTAATGCAATTTTAGAAATGAGTATTAAATTCAAATTTTCAATGAAGAACTTAGTTTTGGCAGACATTTAATTCTTGCATTTTTATTAACCCTTAGTAGATCTTTATTAAAATTAAAAAAAATTATATAATATATATAATATACATGGTATATAACCATAATATACTTCTGGTACTTTACGAACTCGAAAAAAATATATTTTTTAGCTTTAGAATCAAATAATTTTGTGTTTGAAAATCATAATATTAAAACGCATTTATATTCAGCAGTCAAACTGAATTAAATAGTCATTTATTATACTAGGGAAAAAAGTTCTGGATTTCAGCCCGACGTTTTATTGTCTCCCGACGCGAAGCGAAGGAAGAAAATAAACCTAGAACTAAACCTAAATTTTTCCCGTGTATAATACACTGTTTTTCTGTGATGGAAAATACGTTTACTTAGTGTTATAAAAACATATATATTTAAATAAATTAAAGTCAGAAATTATGTAAAATTTAAAAACTTTTAAACTGATCGGCTGTTGTATTTGAACAATTAGTCCTTGCATTACTATGGCCTATAAAGAACTTATTAAATATCGGTCAAAGTAATTTTTTGACTTGACTTATTTAAATTAATAAGTTAGAACTAAAGGTTATTGTTAAGTAGTTATTTTGAATACTAAAAAGTTTGAAAATGTCCGATTGTACTTTGGATATAAAGGAAATGTAAATTTTGTATAATAATATATTCTAAAATTAAATATCTACCTTAAATTACGGGTATGTTTGTCCGGGAAAAAGTACTCACTTTTTCCCACAGGAAAAAGTAATTTTATGAAAAGTTACACTTTAGTACCTGTCAACAGAGATAAAATGTCAAATTTTTTAATACATAATTAATGTCCATCAGTTTTTACCGAAAATAAAGTAATAAGTGCAAAATAAAGCTTTATACTTGTTTTTTATTATTTAATAATTATACACACAAGCAAGAAATGCTGAATATGTGTTACATTGGCTTGAAAATAGGGAATGCCCAAGCGTCAGAGGAAAAACCATGTAAAAGCTGTACGGACATTTTTAACCGAGTTTTCACCATAGTTTTTTGGTATTTTCGCTCTGATAGGTTTGTTTGTCATCGAAATTACAGATGTATATACTTTTTACTTCTAAAGGCATTAAATAACTACCAACCATAACAAAGTTGTGGGGTTTAAATTTGACGTGCACCATTAGGATCTCGAAAATGGTAAGAGATACAGAGCTAGTTTGCTAGTTAAATCAAGGCAAAGTTGTGCTCTTAAATCCAGCAAAATAATCCGTTTAAAAAAGTTTACAGTCGTTTCAAAGATTTAAAAAAAAAAAAAATTGGGAAATGGGTTATTATTATTTTTAAATTTATCTGGTAATACAGTGTGTCCCAGGATAGGTGTTACAAAAGGATAAATGGACCAAAAATTTTAAAATTTTTAAACGTCCGTTTAGGAAAACTGGTCGCGTGGTCCAAAACTGATAAATACAAAATTTTATTCCGATTAGTAATATGTTATAACTAAAATTATAAAAAAGACCAAGAGTAAAAGTATCTTCATTTTTAAAAATAGAAGAGAATTCTATAAGTAAATGTAGAAAATTAAATTTTATGTTAAAATTCAAAGTTTAGGAATTAAAGTAAATACATAAAAAAAAAAATTGTCAATTTTTTTACATTATTCATTAACAGTTTTTAAAATACTTGGCTTTAGTAAGTAAATTTAAAAAAATATTAATAATTTTTATAAGTCAAGGTTAGGTTAGTTTTGGTTATCAAGTCTGATGATGAATATCTCGAGAACAAAAAGAGTCCGACTAAAAATTCTTTCAGATTCGTAATCAGGGCCTCAAAAAACCCCCGTATACCAAATTTCATTAAAATCTGCGATACGTCCGGTTTGTAAATAATGACCTTATTTTAATATTATTTTTTAAATATTCTTGTCTCTGCTGTAAAATTTTGTGAATATGGAGTTAGAGCTAGTTCATACAGACGCGAAAAGCGAATTGCGAATTTCATTCTCATTGGTCAATTTCACATAAAATTAAATGCGGGTAATTCAAAATAAAGATAGTTTAAAGATGTTGCAAATTTGAAGATTTGGTGTGATTTACTTTAATAACCCCCTCCCCTATTCTCACGTGAGATTTATGAAAATGCAAAAGGGCACCATTTCTCAAACATAAATTGATTTTAGGCCAAAATAATTTTAAAGAGCAAAAAACAGTCCTCCACCCATAAAGTACACACTGCATCACATTTTCCTGGGGGACTTGTCCCAAAATTAACTTTTTTCCTGTTTTTAGCTGAAGAAAAATCACGTGATATTTGCACAGACCCACCTTCCATGGTGAGATTCACCTCGACGCACTCCCCTTCTAAATGACTTACATTTAGGGGAAAACAATGAAACAATAAAATTCGTTTTCGTTCTTTCATTTTTTTATTTTTACACATGGGAAAAAACTCACAGTTCAACTGAAACCGAAAAGGAACTGTGAACTGTTACGACCGTGTAAAAGCTCTTAAGAGATTCATTGACACCCGATAGATGTGGACGAAAAATTTTGTTTTGTTCTTTAAACAAAAATGAGCATAATAGCATAAAAAAAAATAAAATGGTTATTTAAACGTAAAATTTATATATTTTTTTCCGTGCCGGGAAAAAATTTGACATTGTATCTCTGTTAACAGGTCCTAAAATGTGACTTTTCATAAAATTACTTTTTTCCCCTGTGAAAAAGTGAGTACTTTTTCCGGACATACATATATACACGTAAGTAAAGGTAAATATTTAATTTAAGAATAATTTAGGTAATTTTCTAGAAAATGGGAGCAACTCCGATTTTGACGAAATTTGGTATACGGGGTTTTTGGGACGCTGATCACGAATCTGAAAGAATTATTTGGCGGAAACGTTTCGTTCTTGAGATATTCATCATCAAAGTTGATATTTGAACTAACCTTATTTTCACTATATTCCCCCTTCTTTTTGCACACAATTCTTGATTTAAAGCTAAAGTGTCACATAATATTTGATTTTCACCTTTTAAAACCCCGTTTTTCTACGTTTTTACATTATTTTTGCATTAAACTGCATAGCTATACTTTGAATCATTTTAATCCCAGTTTGCCATGAAGCCCTATGTGTATGTATGGTTGCCGGACTATCAAAAAAAGCCACGCAATTTAATGCAAAAATAATGTAAAAAACGTAGAAAAACGGGGTTTTAAAAGGTGAAAATCAAATATTGTGTGACACTTTAGCTTTAAATCAAGAATTGTGTGCAAAAGAAGGGGGAATATAGTGAAAATAAGGTTAGTTCAAATATCAACTTTGATGATGGATATCTCGAGAACGAAACGTTTCCGCCAAATAATTCTTTCAGATTCGTGATCAGCGCCCCAAAAAACCCCCGTATACCAAATTTCGTCAAAATCGGAGTTGCTCCCATTTTCTAGAAAATTACCATAATTTATTATACAGAACTTTTACCTTTTATTAGGAGCCCAGTCAGATATTTTTTAACTTTATAATATTCCAAAATAACTACTAAACGGACGCTTTTCGTTTTAACTTTTAATTTCCATCCGTCAAATTCCAAAATTACATTAGCCTAGTTTACACCGGGAGAACCAAATTTTTAGTTCGAGGTCTAAATGACGTCACGCGTACTTTATTCACGGTCTAAACACTTGAGTATTAAAATTTGCTACTCCAATTCAGTCCTTCTCAAATGGGGGTGACCAAATATAATTTTCCTTGGTGTAAACACGTCGGACTTTTTTAGTGGACCAAAATGACTTGATCTTTGACAGTGCGCATTTCCATGAAAAAGACGTTGAATTGCGGCCTTAACCTAATAACTTTGTTGTTTGTTTATATTTTTTAAAATTTTGTTGATATTTAACCAAAACTGTTGCGTATTCTTTTTTCATATGGAATTTAAAAGCGATACAGTTTTAAAAGATAAAAAACGAGGTTAGGTGCTGGTCATATGCTCAGCTGTCATTTTGGTACTAGGATTAAACGTGAATTAAATTGATCCATAAACTAAGTTGGTGTAAACACTAGTGAACTAACAAAAATAAGTCCTAGGTTTGGTCCACGGATCTAATTGGTCCTCGCGGTGTAAACTAGGCTATTGACAGATACTAAAAAAATTTCTTAAGGGTTTCCATACTAATGCAAGGTCTAATTGTGTTTCAAATATACCAGTCGACCAGTTTGATACTTCAAATATTACATGATTAATTTTCTGACTTTTTTATTATGTTTTTTTAATAATATGTTGCCGTTTTCCACGGAAAAATTGTGTGTTAAACATGGGAAATATTTTAGATTTTAGCTCTCGGTTTAAATATAATAGACAACACAACCTCGAGCTAAAATATAAAGCTTTTTTCCCTTATATAACAAATAACTATTTTTTTATCGTCCTATTCGCAGTCACGTTTTATCTTATATAAGATCAACAGCGTGGATGTAAGGGGCACGAAAATTTAAAGGCAAATTAGTTCGTTTTCAGATGAGAAAAATATTTTCAAATTAGAGGCGTTATTGCTAACAAGTCTAAAAAATATAAAATTATTGTAAATTCCACACCACACTTTTTGACCAACCAAATGTGTAGTTTTGGTTGCATTACCATGACAACACAAGTATTTATATATAATTTTTTTCTCCTGCCTGGGGTACCCTGGAGCGAATTATAGTGGAAATTTTTTGACATAATCAATGAATTTGTTTTAACGTCATGTCTGTCATTCACATACATAATTAAAGAAAATGTTATTTTGTACCAGTTGTAGTATTTCAGACGTAACATAATATAAAATAATGTAAGGTTTTAGGACCCTAAATGACAATTTTATAAAACTACAGTTAGTAAAATAATATCATAGGACTGAAGTACTAGACATAAGTGAAAAGCAAACCAAAGCATGGTATTGGTCTAAAAAAATAAAATAAACTATTTTTTCCAACTGTAATAATATAAGTGATATATAATATAAAAGAATAAAAATGATAAGCTCTTAAATTACATATATTTGCAACTATAAATGGTAAAATTGAAAATATTTATTTTATGGTAAAATTTTAAAGTTCGTGTCAAAGTTACAAACATTAAGTTTTAAAGACTATTATTTAAAATAAATTTGTGAAATTTTCTTACCGAATACCACACGTGCTTAAATTGTTCAGGGAATTTTTTTCTCGGCCACAAATATTTTAAGAAAATTCTAATTTTCAAAATATATATATATATATATATGAAGCACAAGGAAAAAATTCCCTTCTGTCTTGGTGAATTATACAAAGTATTCTACTCCCTTTAAAGACAGTCAAAAGAAAACATCCTGCTCTTCTATGCTATCCACCACGACCATAGACAAGGGACGGGTCAGTTATTGTACCACGACTCTCTCCCCAGACCGGTTTCGCCTGCCTTACAGGAACTCATCAGTGAGGCTGTATCGAGTCGTGGTGAATAGCATACAAAACAAGCGTCTACTTATTAGACAAGTTTCATTGTCTAGCGGTAGGATATTAAATCCTGCCGTTGATGCCCTACTGAAATCGCATTCAGTAAATACGAGCATCAATTGTAGCTAGACAATGAAACTTGTCTATATATATATATATATATATATATATATATATATATATATATATATATATATATATATATATATATATATATATAATTATTTATATATACAAAGTATTCTACTCCCTTTAAAGACAGTCAAAAGAAAACATCCTGCTCTTCTATGCTATCCACCACGACTCTCTCTCCAGACCGGTTTCGCCTGCCTTACAGAAACCCATCAGTGAGGCTGTATCGAGTCGTGGGGAATAGCATACAAAACAAGCGTCTACTTATTAGACAAGTTTCATTGTCTAGCTACAATTGATGCTCGTATTTACTGAATGCGATTTCAGTAGGGCATCAACGGCAGGATTTAATATCCTACCGCTAGACAATGAAACTTGTCTAATAAGTAGACGCTTGTTTTGTATGCTATTCACCACGACTCGATACAGCCTCACTGATGAGTTCCTATATATATATATATATATATATATATATATATATATATATATATATATATATATATATATATATATATATATATATATATAATTATTTATTACCGTTAAAGGTGCTCGCAGACATGTAAACTTTTTGTGTTGCGCAAAATAGAAAATGGCTCCATTATGGTATTGCAGCGTAAATATTGTTGCAAATTTAAAAGTTGCGCCATTTTCAAAATACTCTCTACATTTTTAGGGTTGCTTACACTGTAAAAATTGCTACGTGTCAAAATGTACCGACGTGTTGGTGAATATCAAGTGGCGCAATATTTGTTTTGTTTTGTGCATTTTTAACGAGAAAGGGTACAGAATAGTAAAGGTTATAATTTAGATAACTCTTTCGTATTCAATAAAATAATGGCAGTCCCACAAATAAATGGAAGTCTAAGAAAACTCTGTATTTAATAAGTTTAATAGAAGCTAATCAGTGCCAATAGAATGTTGAATTAAGTCATTTTAAGAATAAAGTAAAATAAGAAAATCCAATATGTAAAATAGCCAGTATGTTAAAAAATTTTAGTATATTTTCTTTGTTGTTTTGTGTTGTAGGGTTTTGTTTAACACAATTACAGAAATACATTTGAAAAAGCAAGGTTTTAAGTATTTTTACTTCTGAAAACTTTTCGATTTTGTGATCGGCAGCCGTTCGGTTTACACGAACAATTTCGAAGTTAAAATAAGAACAAAATAAGGCACGACCTAAAACCGACATAAATAAAGCCAGGCATTATACTTATTAAGGGAGCCCTTATCCTACTTATCATCTGCGCAAGCTCAGATGTCAAAATAAGGCCGGTATTATTAGTGCCTGGCCTTATTTCACTGTGCAATAATTCTTTATTAAATGTTTCTAAACACCTCGTATAAAAAAACACGTGCCTTTGTTTTTATATCTTTATTAACAATGAAACGTACCTATGGTTACAAAAACGACAAAATCTTTACTTGTCAATGTCTCGAAGTTCTATCTATACTAATACTTCGAAGGTTTTCTGTCGTCCTTTTATAGTAATGTGGTAGAGTGAAGAATAATCTAGAATTTTGAAGAAATATCGTGAAAATTCCATAGTACAGGATGGCATAAAAGTTCTCAATGGATAATTCGGGCGTTTTCGAAAACCTTCGAAAGTGATGAAAGAACTTGGAAAAATTAAGGTAAATTATTTAAATAAATTAAAAAACTAAATTAAATGATCCCAACTTTCTAAAATGCTTTAACGTAACCACATTTTTGAAAGTCTGTAACAATATTTAATGCATGTGTAAACATAACAATACATTTTATTATTGCGCTATAAAAAGTTGCGCTACAAAAGTGTACATGTGTGCGAGTACCTTAAGAACTCGTTAAATTGGCCCAAGGTTAGTTTATATTTATAAGGTTGCGACATATCCTCAACTTTTAGGCGGTTCGAGGTCGGGGACGCAAGGAAGGGCACTCCACGGAGAAAAGTTGGCAAGACTGGGTAAAATCAAAGCTGATGATTATTCCAGTGGCGTCTAGAATTTGGGCATTTCATTTTGCATTGTTTTGGAAGTGATATTTGTTGAAATATGTAATTCCAAATGTTTTTTTATTTAAAGTAAAAGAATTTACAACTTTTTAATAATTAAAAACTGTTGTGTAAACGGTTGTTCTAATAATACAATAAATTGTATAAATGGGAGATGGGACGTCATAACACGTCCAAGCAATATGACCGAATGTCGTGACCTTATATAGACCGATTTTGAAATTGACCAACTTTTAAAATGTTATTTTCATAGAAACTCTTCGGTCATTCTGTGATGGTCGGATCCTTATAAAATAAATACCTGGTTTCAAATCAGAAAATTTAAATGAAACTTAACGAATGATGAAACTATAAATACATGTTTTGTGAGATTTTTAGGTGTTATTTATTCATTTTAGCTTTATAGTTTATCAAGGTATTGTTCGATATATGGGGCATTTTACACAACCTAATTATAAGATAACTATTAAATAAACAGTATTGTTGTATAAATTATTAAGGTATATTATTCAATAAATCCGCAATATTTATTACTGCCATTGCCGTGTTTTTTATAATTTCATAACAATAATTGTACACAATATACACAAAAATTAAAATGTAACTTTTCGAGGACGAAATTATAATGGACAAATTTTTTCAATGTGTGGAAAGGAGTTTTTATGTATAAGGTCTCTGTCTAATCTTTCTTTGCTAGTGTAGAGATTAGACACACACACACACACACACACACACAAAGTCAATATGAACGTATCGAGCTAGCACGACGTGTGTATACACAGAGTGTCCCAACTCTACTTATACACGAAATACCTTTGCCCCTGAACAAGATACAAAAATACACTTTAAATAGGAAATGCTTATTTGCATACACTCTTTTATTGACTGTACTAGTTAATATATAAGGTGTCTCAAAAACAGATATTTTATTGTCAAGTAGGTTTTTTAAATACAACACCCTGTATATTTTTCCAAATTTTGACTCTATTAAATTCTCCATCAAAAATGTATAACACACTATACGTCAATTATTGCTAGTTTTTAAGATATCAACAGTATGCGGATATGCTTATGAACGATTAAAAGTGAAGAAAGAAAATAATATTTTGGCTTTAAATATTTTCAAATAATTCTATTACTGTAAAAGTGACAAATAATATAATAACATGTAATTAATTACCTTCCATTGTAAGAACTACCAATAAGTAAATCAGCTATTTAGTTTATTTAGGATACATCTTACTTACTTAACCTAAAAACCAGCAATAATTGACGTAAGTATTAATCTTTTTTTTATTGAAACTAAGTAAATGTGTCTAAAATAAATAGTGACTTAACTATTAAATTAGTAGTTCTTACAATGAAAAATAATTAATTACATGTTGTTATTGTATTATTAGTCACTTTGACAGTGACAGAATTATTTAAAAATAATTAGAGCTTAATTATGTTTTTTTTAACTTTTAATCGTTAATGAGTAAATCAACTCACTGCTGATATCTCAAAAACCAGCAATAATTGGCGTATAGTGTATTATACATTTTTGATGTAGAATTTAATACAGAGTCAAAATTTAAAAAAATGTACAGGGTGTTCCATTTAAAAAACCTACTTGACAATAAAAATTACGTTTTTAAAACACCTTGCATATTATCTGGTTCTCTCAATAAAAAGAGCGTATCCAAATAAACATTTTTTATTTTAAGGTTATTTTAGTATCGTGTTAGGGGCGAAGTTATTTCGTGTATAAATAGAGTTGGGACACCCTGTATAGACCATTAACTTAAAAAAGTTTTAAATATTTAGATTGCCAGTATGTGGAGAAGAAATTAAAACTCTCATACTATGGGCTCTGTCGTATTTGCAAAGTTATCCATATTATAAAACCGATTTTAACGAAATTCATCCACTGATCTCGATGGATTGCCAATGTTATAATCTGCGCGAAATAAAAGTTACATTTCATGGGCGAAAAAACCGGTTTGTGCGCAAGCCAGTTGAGGGTAAACGCACCCGGCGACAAACAAACTATTCGCATTATAGGAAAGAATTTATTGACGGCGTCCTGGTTTTCTGTTCGAAGTACGGTAGCTAATGAGCGTTACGGTCGGACCGCTGACGAGAGGTACGGGGTGCCGGAGTTTGTATTTTGCCACGGCTTTTAAGTGCGCATGTTCGTCCACCCACTGCGCGCCGTCGTAAAAATCCGAAAAATGCTTCTTGCCACTGCGGATCTAAATGTAGGTTATCTATGAATTCATCATACTGTTTTCTCCTAACCAAATATATAAGGTCAATAAAAAAATAAGTCCAAATATTTTCTTTGTTTATTGCTATTCTGCAATACAGCTTATTGCATTTTACAATTTCTAACTAAGCTTTTAAATTGAAAAACACATTTTCACTGTGACCAATACAAAGTTACGTGCGATTAAAATAGAAAAAATACATATTTCTTATTTTTCTACACTTTGTTAAATAAATGTTCTGGAAATCTTTTCTTTTTCTTCTAAAAAGTCTTAATTTAATTTTAAATAGAATAAAATACCATTAACTTTTTCAAAAATATTTTTACCCATGTTTTCGTTTCGAAGGGAATTTTATTAATTTGTTTTAACGAGTACAGTTTCTCCACTCACGGTTCCCACAAGAGAAACTCGCGGTTCTGCGCGTACGCATCCCTATACGGTCCAACTGGACAGGCCCCGAACTTCTCACTTTGTTCGTTCTTTTATCTCTAGAGTTTCTAGATTGTGGAACCTACTGCCAGCGGAGGTCTTTCCTTTCCCCCAATCTTCAAGTATTTAAGTCCCGTGTCAACAAACTTCCCCTTACCTCGCTTAAGACACCCACGGTACGTTAGTATTTAGGCTTTAAGCCTTCGTGGTTTGTCCAAAGATTAAAAAAAATTAAATGTTCAGATTTTTTGCTTGCAGGTATTTTAAATTCAAAAAAAAATTAAATAACATATTTTTTTCTCTTAAAGAGTCTTAATTTAATTTTAAATAGAATAAAAACTATTGACTTTTTCAAAAGATTTTTACCAAATGTTTTCGTTTTAAACGAAATTTAATTAATTTGTTTTAACGAATAACGCCACTAAACAAGACCATTTTTTTATAAATAAATATTATCTTTATTAATTGGTCCTGGTTAGTTCTGGTGAGGCCTTTTTTTGGCCTCGCGGATACGACTTCGCTTATGCCTGGGTATTGCTTACGCAACGCCACTGCTCGTAGAAATTACAAAACTTTTATTTTTTCCATTTCCAACAATCATAATATTATATTATGCAATTAGAGTAGAAAAACAAATTTCTTTTTCGTTATTTCTAAAATTATGCTTATTTAACAAAACTTTAGAACGTATCCTGTGGCTAGATAATTTCATTTCCTGAGGGGAGGGCACAATTAAAAATCGGACTAAAAAAAATTTAAACAGCAAAAAACAAAGGGTCCTCTCCTTCAAAAATAAATATTTACTTACTTTATTTGTACTTAAACATCATCACCACCTATTAAAAAAGGCCTCCCCAACTTATAACTCTACTTCTCAACCTTAAATATTAGGTACCTAATAACCCTTCAAACATTTTTTAACCTTTCCCTATCCACGCCAGTGAACACATTTTAAACCGAGTTTAAAAGAAGCATGTTATGCCCTCAGTGACGTCACCAACTCGAGCATCATGCAAACTAAGATTACCTGTGTCTATAAAAGGTGGCTAACCCTATTTTATAAGTCACCCTTAAACAAATATTAATAAAAGTATTTTAGAAGTTTAAACCATTGACAAATAAAATACATGTGGTGAAAAGTTGGGATACTGTGTACTAACCTAGAGCAGTTAACAGTTTTTTCTACACAAGACAGAAATAATTATTTTCTGTCTTGTGTAGTATAAATCGGTGTACTTGAGTTGCTGGACAAATCCAAGGAAGATTAACTTTTTAATAGGGAGCGCTCAATTTTTCATATTTTTCCGAAAATATAGGTTATGTTTGTGACGTCACCACGTAAAAAAATTGTATATTACCCGTAATAACGATTTAAACGTAAATTCCCTGTAACTGCAGTACTAATAACTACTCAATTTAACAATAAACAGTAAAAACTAAACATATATAAAAGTCCAATGACTAAAAAGCAAAAAATAACACCAAACCCGCGAAAAAAGCTTCCAGTACGATTGTAAACAAAGAATTACGGGAAAAGATTACGTCACAAAATTTAGCGAACATAGGCTTAAATGGGATCGAGCGCTCCTTATTAAAAAGTTTATTCTCCTTGAGAGGAACCCAGATAAAACAGATTAAGAGTGTTGAATTGCTAGACGGGAGTAGTTGAGTTGCTATATACACGGAGGGATAATTGAGTTCCTAGAAGTAACCCAGATGTGATCTTACTGTCATTGATAATATTTTCAAATGATTACATATAAAAACTGAGAAAAGTCGTTTTTTTGTTAGACCCCTCACCATAAAAAAATAAAGTTTTAAAAAGCTAATCCTCTTTTTGTATTTTTACCGTGAATATAATGAAATTTTATAGACAAATTTTAACTTTTGCAAATTGATTTAAATCTTTTAAATACGGTGGAACGTACGCCAATACGGGACCTTATTACAGTCAGGTAAAAATCGGCGGGCGAACTTTCGACACCAACTTCTATTTGTCCCTGGGGTAATTGAAAAGTCACATTATGTTAGAAGAAATTTCGACACCGCGCCGTGAAGCAGGTAGGTACGGTGCCCGACAGGGTTATTAAATCAGTTTTAGGGAATTACAAATGGTTAGTTCTGGTAAGCAAAACCTTTTTTAATTCCTTAATTAAACCCAAGACTAATACACACTTACGAATAGTTAGTTTTGGTAAGCAAGTCCTCTTTTTTAATTTCTTAATTAAACTCAAGACTAAAATTATAATAATACATAATTAAAATCTGTACGGTATTTATTAAAATAACTGGATTTTAATATAAAATAAAGCAAAACAGAAAAAATTATATAAAGCATTCGTTTTACAAGATATTTTATTGCATGGGGTGTTGTGTTTATATCCGTCTAGGAACTCAACAAGTTTTTTTAGCAACTCATTTATCTACAGTATGTCCACGGATGGACTTTACAATAGGATAAATAAACCAAAAATTTTTCATCAAATTGATAAATTCGTTTTCTTTTTTACAGGGGCCTCAAAAACTATAAAAATGTGAAAATTGACCAAGACAAAACTACCTTTATTTTTACCAGTTTAGCAAAATGTTAAATAAAAAAGGTTTTAAAAATTGAACGAGGATCCTATGTCTGAAATTCCACATAAAATGAACCAAATTTTGTTTTTAGTGTCATATTTTTTAAATCATGTTTTACACCTTTTTACTTAATTTGCCTGGTTTTTATACAACACAGCACCTAATGTCAAAGTTTGTTAAATATATTTGAATACAAGAATATACAATCAGGTAAATTAGGTAAAATAGGTGTAAAACATGATCAAAGCAGTATAACACCAAAATTTTTTTTGTTTTTATTTTATATGAAATTTGTTGATATTGGATCCTTATTTAACTCAAAACACCTTTTTAATTTGACATTTCCACAATTTTGTAGTTTTTGGAGCCCCTGTACAAAACAAAGCAAATATCTTAACGTGAATATTGGTTTTTAGGAAGCAAAAGCAGTTGCCATACAGGACTTTATAGAACATTTAAATTTTTGGTTCACTTGTCCTATTGTAAAGTCCATCAGTGGACATACTGTATATCTAGCAACTCATCAATCTTAAATTTAAAATATTATTATTATCTTATTGCCGTCTAGCAACTCGGGTTCACCCGAATAAATTTATAAGTTAAGAGGATGCCGTAGCACGTTAAATTATCTAAAACGCGATTCGCTGCCGTATTTTAAATATTTGTTTTGAGAAAAAGTTGTACATAGAAAAGTTTCTTAAAATAATCCAAAATTATCGGAAAGTTAATTGATTTTTGCTAATGGTAATAATTAACACATTAAATTTCCCAAAATTACAAAACCGTAAAAATAACCAACTTTCCGATAATCTTTGGATCATTTTAAGAAACTTTTCAATATACAACTTTTTCTCAAACAAATATTTAAAAAACGGC
Organism: Listronotus bonariensis; assembly: GCA_014170235.1. Classification (NCBI taxonomy): domain Eukaryota; kingdom Metazoa; phylum Arthropoda; class Insecta; order Coleoptera; family Curculionidae; genus Listronotus; species Listronotus bonariensis. The sequence goes on from JACEGR010006291.1 coordinate 24,964, forward strand.
AGAGGAATCGCGTTTTAGCTTATTTAACGTGCTACGGCATCCCCTTAACTTTTCAAACCATCTGCATAACGCCCAAATAATTGTATTTTTTTACTAACTTGGCAATTTTAGTAAACTTAGGCACACAGTAGGTATTTTTGGGTCGCTAAGTCAAATACTGTCGAGTTAGCAAAGATATTTGAGAAATTCCTGTTAATTTTGTAATTTTATTATGTAAAAAAACTTATATTTTAATGTATTTGTTAAATAACATCTTTTTAAAATAGCTTCCTTATTTGGTCGTTTTTAAAAATAATTAAACAATACGCTTATTTTGTAGGTAAAGATGGGTCCATATTTAATTCATTCAGAAGGCGATGCCGCCAAGTACACAAAAAATGATAAAGTAAACAAACCTTTTCGAATGCACATACCCTCGAACAGAGCCTGATTACATATTTTTGGATAAATAATAAAAAATACATTGCTAATACACGTATCACCTACTTACAAAAAGTTCTCTTATTTCACCTCTGTCCTACTATAAAACCGGTGGCACGTGGCGTGGTACTAGAAACTCGTCGGGTTAAATATTTTCTGCTGCAATAAATCATTGTTCACAAAAGGGTTTCTTTACTTTATCATTTTTGTGTACTTGGCGGCATCGCTTTCAGAATTAATTAAATTTGGACTCATCTTTACGGTGCCCGACAGGGTCATTAAAACAGTTTCAGGGAATTACAAATGGTTAGTTCTGGTAAGCAAATCCATTTTTTTAATTCCTTAATTACATTTGTTATGTAAGAAATTTATATTTTTTTTTTTTTTTTTTTTATCTTTTGACATCCCACGAAGGTCTATGCCTAAATACCAGAGTACCGTGGGTGTCGGGTTATTAGATGTTTAACCCATCGTTCCCCCTGTTTCGTCAACGTTGTCCAAGCACTGAAACATGCAGTTGCATTTCACAGCACCTTTTAGACAACGCGGTAGTGCCACCACGGTCGTTATTTTTAAATAACTACTACCTAAATAATAAATAATAATTTTAATGTATTTGTTAAATACCGTCTTTTTAAAATAGCTTCCTTATTTTGTCGTTTTTAAAAATTATTAAATAATACGCTAATTTTGTAGGTACCATTTTTTTACATATTTTACGCATATAAAAGAAACATCGTTAAAAATATCTTTTTGTAGACCAACAACTTTTAACCTGCGCCAAACGACACACACATACAATTCCACAATAAATCCTATAAAGCAGGGATGGCAAACCTTTACGTATCAACGTTCCATTTTTTTTAAAGAAATGTTATACAGGTTGATTCAAAAATCGATCACGAAACTTAAGGGGGTGATTCTACTTGACAAAATAAGGGTAGAGCTTCATATAATTTTTTTTTTAAATGTCATTCGTTTTCGAGTTACTAGCCCTCAATGTTTAATTTTTATTTTGGTTTTTCGCCATATTGCATTTATTTTTTAACCAATCTAGTTGATATTTGGCACACAAATCGGGCATTGCAGATTCTAAAATTTTAAGACAAAAGTACTTTTTAAATACCGCCAGAGGGCACTTTACCTAAAACTTAAAATTTATTTACATCAAAACTTTCTTATTTTGACAGATATTGCAAAGCTTGGGCGCCATTTTATAGACAATCAAAAACGTAAAAAATAAGGTACTCTTTATTAAAGTCGATAAATCTCACCGTTTAGGCACCAATAGACATCAAAGTTTTCATCAATTTGAATCAAATTATCTACATACATACAGGGTGTTCAGTAACTCAACCATCAAGTCGGGCGTTATAACTTGCAAACTAGAAGTGTTTGATTTCAGATTAGAGTTTACCATTCGTAAGTAAAAAATGCGGTAATTGTCTCGAAAGTGGAGGTCCGATTTTGATCAAATTTTGTATACGGGGTTTTTTAGGGCGCTTATTTTAATCTTAAAGATTTTCTGTCAGAAACGTTTCGTTTTTGATATATTCATCAATAAATTTGAAAATTGAAGTAACCCTATTATCACTTTATTTTCCCTTTTTTGCACACATCTCAAGAACGAAACGTTTCCGAAAAGAAATTCTTTAGGACTTGTTATCAGCGCCTCAAAAACCCCTTACACCATATTTGATCAAAATCAGAATTGCTCCCACTTTCGAGAAAAATACATATACATAAGACATATTTACTTACCTAAGCTGGTAACAATAGGATCCAAATCCAAACTATTATGTAAAAATATTTTATTTGACAAAAAAATAAATTAGATAAAATATCTGTACGCGAAAAGATACCCACCAAACTTTTTGTAAAAAAATACCAACCTATATATTTTTTTGGTAAATGTTTACTTATCGAACATTACGCCGAATTTAAATATTTTTTGCGTACGGGAGTTTTTAGGGGGTGCTAAGCATGAATCTGAATTTTTAGGTTAGGCTCGTTTCATTTTCGAGTTATACAAGTTAAAAATTTACCACTACTTCTACCTATTCCTCTGCTTTTTGAACACATTTTTGAGTTGTACACTCAATTGTTACACATTATTACATAAACAACTTTTAAAACCCTGTTTTTGTTTAAATTTATTTTGCACATTTTTTTACTAAATTGCAAAATGTTTTCTTTAATTATCTCAATAGCAACCCGCGATCAAATGAAAAGTTTAGCGATTTAATGAAAAAATGTTTAAAATTTGCGGTAATTTTCTAGAAACCCGCGGCAACTCCGATTTTAACGAAATTTGGTATACGGGGGTTTTTGGTGCGCTGATCACGAATCTGAAAGATTTTTTGGCGGAAACGTTTCGTTCTCGAGATATTCATCATCAAAGTTCAAATTTGAACTAAGCTTATTTTTACTATATTCCCCCTTCTTTTTGCACGCAATTCTTGATTTAAAGATAAAGTGTCACACAATATTTGATTTTCACCTTTTAAAACCCCGTTCTTCTACATTTTTTACATTATTTTTCTATTAAATTGCGTTGCTTTTCTTTGATAATGCGGCAACCATACATACACATAGGACTTCATGGCACACTGGGATTAAAATAAGTCAAAGTATAGCTATGCAATTTAATGCAAAAATAATGTGAAAATCAAATACTGTGTGCCACTTTTGCTTTCAATCAAGAATTGTGTGCAAAAGAAGGAATTCTGTAAAAATGGGATTAGTTTAAATTTCAAGTCTGATGATGAATATCTCAAGAACGAAACGTTTCCTCCAAAAAATTCTTTCAGATTCGTGATCAGCGCCCCAAAAACCCCGTATACCAAATTTCGTCAAAATCAGAGTTGCCGTAGGTTTCTAGAAAATTACCAAAATAAATTTAAACAAAAACATGGTTTTAAAGGTTGTTAATAAAATATTGTATGCCAATATGGCATAACGTTAAAATGAAGAAATCTATGCAAAAGAAGGGGTAGCAACACTAGCGTAGCGGGACGGGCGGCCCCCAGTTGGAAGGAGCCCCCAAAGAGGGGTTTTTATAGGAAAAAGGTTTTAGTTTTTGTGGTTCGTAACCGGAATTAAAAAAAAAAAATGTGATGAATGGTATAGGCCCCGATTTTAATTTTCGCCCCGGGCCCCAACACCTATAGCCACGCCACTGGGTACCATATTTAAAATAACGTCAGTTTGATGACGGATATCTTAAAAATAAATCATTTTCAAACAAAAATTCTTTCAGATTCATCCCAAAAACCTCCGTTATGCAAAATCACCCTGAATTTCGATAAGCAAATTTGTAATTGTTTACTTATCGGACACCACGCCGATTTTGATGATTTTTGGCACATGGGGGTTTTTGGGGCGCTGCTCTGCCATGGCTACTTGGATTAAAATGATTGAAAGTGAAGCTTTGAAATTTTATAAAAAAAGGGGTAAAATACATGAAAAAATGGGTTTTTAGGATGTGGAAATAAAATATAGTGTCAATTCAGCTTTAAATCAAGAATTATTTGCAAAAAGAATAAGAAATATAGTGATATAGTGAAAATAAGGTAAATTTGCTTTTCAGGTTTGATGATGGATATCTCGAAAACAAAACGTTAAAGCCTAAAAATTCTTTCAGATTCGGGTAATTTTCTAGATTTTGATGAAATTTGTTACACGGGGGTTTTTGAGGCGCTGATCACGAATATGGCAAAAACGTTTTGTTCTCAAGATATCCATCATCAGGGATCATTGGAATTAAAAACTAATCCTACTTTTACTATATTTCCCCTTCTTTTGCACACAATTCTTGAATAAAAGCTAAAGTACCTAGCACGCAATATTTGATTTTTACCTTTTAAACCCCGTTTTTCTACGTATTTTACATTATTTTTGCATTAAATTGCATAGCTTTATCATTTCAATCTCAGTGTGCCATGAAGCTCTATGTGTATGTAGGGTTGCGGCATTATCAAAGTAAAGCTATGCAATGCAAAAATAATATAAAAACGTAGAAAAACAGGGTTTTAAAAGGTGAAAATTCAAAATTATGTACACTTCACTTTAAATTAAGAATTGTGTGCAATAAGAAGGGGGAATATGGTAAAAATAGGATTGGTTTAAATTTAAAGTGTGATGATGAATACCTCGAGAACGAAACGTTTCTAACAAAATAAATTTGTGATCAGCGCCCCAAAAACCCCCGTATACCAAATATGGTAATTTTCTAGAAACCTGCGGCAACTCCGATTTTGACGAAATTTGGTATCTATACGGGGATTTTTGGGGCGCTGATCATGAATCTGAGAATTTTTGGCGGAAACGTTTTGTTCTTGAGATATTCATCATCAGACTTGAAATTTAAACTAATCCTATTTTTACAATATTTCCCCTTCTTTTTGCACACAATTCTTGATTTAAAGCTAAAGTGGCACACAATATTTGATTTTCACCTTTTAAAACCCCGTTTTTTACGTATTTTACATTATATTTGCATTAAATTGCATAGCTATACTTTGAATCATTTCAATTCCAGTGTGCCATGAAGCCCTATGTGTATGTATGGTTGCCGCATTATCAAAGAAAAGCCACGCAATTTAATTCAAAAATAATGTAAAAACGTAGAAAAACGGGGTTTTAAAAGGTAAAAATCAAATATTTTGTGACACTTTAGCTTTAAATCAAGAATTGTGTGCAAAAGATGGGGGAATATAGTGAAAATAAGCTTAGTTCAAATTTGAACTTTGATGATGAATATCTCGAGAACGAAACGTTTCCGCCAAAAATTTCAGATTCGTGATCAGCGCCCCAAAAACCCCCGCATACCAAATTTCGTTAAAATCGGAGTTGCCGCAGGTTTCTAGAAAATTACCCCTAATTTCATTAAAATCGGAGTTGCCGCAACTTTCTAAAAAATTACCCCGATTCGTAATCAGCGCCCCAAAAACCCCCGTATGCCAAAAATTATTAAAATCGGAGTGGTGTCCGATAAGTAAACAATTACCGCAAACTTTTAACTTTTTAAATATTTTTTTACCATTAAAAAGCCCCCACTTTGTATAAAATAACAATTGGATTAGTTTATTTAAAACAAACAAGTCGAAAATTTCGTTTAAAAAATTAAAAACCACGGTTAGGAAATTAAAATATTTTATTTTTTTATTTTCTTACCACAAGACATTTTTAATCAATAATTAAATATCGTAAAAATATTTAAAATGCATAATATTTGGACAAATAAATATCATTTTAAATATAAATTAGACCAAATTCTTTAAAGTAATAAAACTCCAGAAGATAGGCCAAAATACGTCACTAAAAATAAAAGAACAAATATACACAATGTCAAAGTTAAAAGAAACAATAAAAAACACGTCAAATAAAAATATTTAAGTCAAATTTAAAAACAAAAAGTTAAAACAGAAAACATCCCCTCCAATCAAAATCAACCTCACAATCAACATCAACTTCCAAATATTGACAATCAAGTACACTCGCTTTCAAAACAGCCTCTAATTAAAACAATCGAAAAAGAAATTGCTTCATTTATCATGTCGAATCAGCGCCCCCTATTTTGAATCCACGCTTAAAAACTAAACGCAACAGGATATACCTACGTGATAAGCCCTCTCAAACTTTAAAGGGGCACCCGCATCACCGCCGGGCGCTCCGGTGAAGTCTCTATCGAAGCCGGCAAGCAGCGCAGTACCGATTCGAAAACGTCTAACAACTAGCCATCCAACTAACCAAAAACCGACGACGTATCTAATTCTCTTATGCGGACTATTTTTAGACAATTTTGAAGGATATATCAAGGGTTTTTTCCTAATTTATTGCTAAAATCATGTAACGGATAAGGTCCCCTAAGGATATTCTACGTCAATGCATGCAAACTATTCGAACTACTTTGGTAAAATACGAAAAACCATAAACAATGTTAATGACCTGTTAGCAAATTTCCTCAGTCAACTCGATCTAAAAACACACTTTCCACTAAGAAAACAGCTATAAAACCTGAATTTTTCACTTGATTTTGCTTTAGAAAACATTAAACTAAACGTATTTTACCAAAATACGAACCAAACTTTCGATTTAGGGGTTAAAAATAACAAGAAAAAGTAGGGTTTATTACTTACCCTGAATAGTTTAACACAACGCCACCTATCTGATATGCCTGCTTTTCTGTTACGACGAAAGCACGTACTCCATCAGCGTTGGCGAGGACGCCCGACCGCCGCCGACCGATCTACGAGACAGATGTTCGCTACAGAAACTACAGAACTAGCTTTTAAAAATAATGAATTTTCTACTAGAAAAACGCGATTTTCCGCCGATTTTCGCACGGATCTAGTTAGATTTTGTCACAAGCTAACCGAATCTGTAAAAATGTTTAAAAATTTCTACCGATTTTCGGCAGAAAGAAACAAAGAATCGTAGCGTAATTAGACTATCACGCGGTGACTCAACATTTAGATATATATTTTCAACTCGTCAAGTTGAGATAGGGACGTGGTTCTTTAGCCAGGAATTTTTATTTAGTTTCTGAATTCGCCGCTAGGCGGTTTAAAGTAAATCGCTTTAACTTGGCAAATAATCGTGTTTATTAATTAATTTTCCAGGCATATTATGTACGGCTGGGTTCAAGGTCTATTTCTTTATTATTTTATTTTATTTTATCGCAAAACGAAATGTTCTACTGGCGTTTTAGAAATTAAATCGGTCTTTTGGCATGGCATACTAGATTTCGAGCGGCGCTGTTCACTTTTTATTTTTTATTGTATAAATATAGCTAAATAGGATGGAGGGGGATTTTCTTTTTAAAAACAGCGCGTACACGTTGTGTCATGGCGTCAAAGGCGAGTTGTTTACGTAACCAAGTTCTGAATAATACATTTTCTTAGTGACTAGCCGATTCTATGTTGTTTGAGGGAGAATGGAAGGTCATAATTATGATTAAATATGACTATATTGTTGTTGAATAAATTTTAGATTGCGAGTTGGATTAAATAAAATGTTTTTAACTTTAAAAATATTTTCAGCTATCCACTTGGCAAATATTTTTGGTATTTTACATCTAATTAAACGTAAATCTAAATAAAAATTAGTGTTAATGAGTTGTTAAAGTAGATTTACCTATTTTAAATTGAGATTTTTTTATCGTACGTTTTTAATTTAAAGGAACATTTAATATTCTCTGGATTAAAGTAGCTTTTTTAAATATACCTACCCATATAACATTTTTTGCCGGCAAGGCATTGGCAAGAAGGTATCAAAAAGTCATCAAAATGGGCAATTGGCCATTATTAGGCCACGTGTTGCAGAAAATATGATGGCATTTATCATTAATAAGTTATGATGAAAAAAATGCGTTTAGGATGATGGCATCCATCATTAATAAGTTATGCTGAAAAAATGCATTTAGGATGATGGCATCCATCATTAAAAAGGTTTTGCCAAAAATATGCCTTTTAGATGATGGCATTACATTATTTTTTCCTAATGAAAACAAAATGCATTTTTACCGTCCAGGGAACTAAAATGTGCATAAATATTGCACATGCATAATGTGTGTTTATGTACAGGATGTCCCATATAAAATTAAATACTATAATTTTGGAAAAACCATAAGAGATAAAAGAAAAAGTTAAATGCAGAAGTTGTTCAGTGAAATGTATTTTTTAGTATTTTTCTTGTATCTCTTATGGTTTTACCAAAATTATAGTAGGTATTTAATTTTATATGGGACACCCTGTACATAAACACACATTATGCATGTGCATTTTTATGCACATTTTAGTTCCTGGACGGTAAAAATACATTTTATTGTCATTAGGAAAAAATAATTTTTTTTCAGCATAACTTATTAATGATGGATGCCATCATCTTAAACACATTTTTTCATCATAACTTATTAATGAGAAATGCATTCACATTTTCTGCAACACGTGGCCTAATAACGGCCAATTGCCAATTTTGATGTCTTTTTGATACCTTTTTGCCAATGCCTTGCCGGCAAAAAATGTTATATGGGTAGGTCCCTAGGTACCTACTTCTTTAAAAAGCATAATATTATAGGTTCTATTATTATTGCTTATAAACTTTCTAGCATGAAGTATTCCCAAAAAGTTTTTCGAAGTTCGAACTTTGAAAACTGCGCCGAAATTTTAATTAGGTGCGTATTTAAAAAAAAACAAGTTGAAATTAGGTAAAATTAGATTTTTATACACCCTTTATATAATTATTTTTTATTTATTTAAAATCAATTCTGCCGTTCAACGGGATATGATTATCAATATTGTAATATTTTTAAAAAATAAGTATTTTAAATCAGAAGGTTTATTCAACATGCCGTTATAAAATATTTTTTAAACTAATTTTTAAGGCTGCATCCCCAATAAACCTCCTGGCTTTAAATATATTTGAACCTTTAGCAACATTTTTATTTTTATACCTACACAATCTTGTTGTTTATTGCTAGAAATTTGTTAATTAATAATTTTTATACTCAGCCTATTTTAGAGACTTATCGACCTCTTTTTTAATTTTAATTTAAAATATTGTAAAATAATGTCATTGCGATATTAAAATAATAATTAAAATGGTACTTTTTGTAACAAATTTACAATTTCTATTTAAATTAGAGATTTAATTATTAATACAAATAATTATTATACCTGCCACGACAAACACAGGCCTGCGAAGAATTTGTGATTAGACAATTTTAGTATTTTTAAATTAGTTTTGACGTATTAATAACCAAATCAATAGTCGTTTGTCTCTATAACGTACAGTTTTTTTCTATAAGATCCCCATATAACATTTTTTGCCGGCGTTGTATATTTAATTTACTGGCATTGCCAACACTCTTTAATGGCAAGGCATTGGCAAAAAGGTATCAAAAGACGCGAAAGTGGGCAATTGGCCGTTATTAGGCCACGTGTTGCAGATAATGTGATGGCATCCGTCATTAATAATTTATGATAAAAAAATGCATTTAGGATGATGGCATTTATAATTAAATAAGTATTGGTTTTATAAGTTGAATGTCCCAAAAGTTAAATAACTTATTTAGAATTTTGTAATCGAAAAAAATGAGAAAAAAGGCAGGAAAACTTTATCAATAAAAAAATTACATAATATAAATTTTTATACCATAACAATAAAAAAAAATAAAAAGTATGTAATAAAATTAAAAAAGATAGTAAATCAAAAGAAAACACTTTAAAATAGTAAGTATTTAAGGGAGACTTACACTCAATTTTCAGATCCAAAACATAGGAAGAAATATTTTAAAGGAGTTAAATGTCAAAAAAAAAAAACTATTAAATATATATAATTATTTTTATTAACACGTCTTTAAAACTTTTAATAAGGCAACTCCCTGATTTCATATAATTTTTTAGGTAACTACAAATTTAAAAGGTTTTAAACAAAATGTTTACAGCTCCTAACAGTCTACTTGAATAACCCGCCTTCTTGAATAGCAATCACCAATTAATTACACAACACACACTAATTAGGTAATGAATACACTTAATTATGTCTACTAAAAACTGTTTTCTTTAAAAACGAAAATAAAAAGCTAAAAAACCACGTAGAAAACAATTGAACAAAGCGGCTAAACAAAAGCAAGGTTGCCTCATCTGTCAAATTGTCAAATCTTGTATTTTGGCTAAGCGGGAAATTTGAATTTATTACCTTCGGTCGAAATCGTCGAAATTAACCTAGCTAATTTTACCATCATTTTATTTTTATTCTCCCAAAAATACATAATAAACATTTTGTTTGACTTAATTTTTATTTGCATGATTTGTATCAATAAAATGTTAGGAAAAGGCCATTTCCTTTAAATTATGTAAAAACATAAAACAATGTTGTTTAGCCGCCATTATAAATAAAACAGATCAAAAAAATTCTCGAATGTTAGTTAAATACCAATGTTAATAATATGGTTTGAAAACTATAAATATGCGTTGAAGGTTTGCCTTCAAAAATCCAATATTTATTTGCCTGCAACAAAAAGGCATGCTTTATTTAATCAGGATTGGTATGCCGCCATTTTTGTATGCTTGCCGGCAATTCGCCTGCATGTAAAATTTATTGGCAATTGAGTGTTTATTTAGGGTTAACTTTTTAATGCGTATTAGATGTTGCCATAATATTGCCACCAATTGTCAATGCTTTACCATCAATGCCAATATGAAAATGTATATTGCCGGCAAATAGTAGTTGCTGGGTCATCGTATTTTTTATTATAGTGACCGCCAGAAATGTTGAACCATATGAATTATTTTTATTTTTGATTTCTTAAAAATTTTTATTTTTGATAACAATACCAATACTCACAAAACACTGATTAAAATTTAAATAAATCAAAGCGTATACGGGGTAGGTGCAAATTAACGAATATGACGTAAGAGAAAACTACCTTTATTTTTAAACTTGGAAAAAAATTATTTGGAAAACTTGCTTAGAATTAAAAGTTTTGTCAAATTTTAAAAGCAGAGCCTCCTATTAAAAAATTGGAAAAAAAGAGAGTTACTTTTCCTGCTTACCTCGTATAGAGAGAGATTAGATGGAATTAAATTAACTGGCGTAAGTTATCCTTACTGCCTTCTAATTTCGAAAAATGTCAAAGCTTTGTTATTCTTAAAGTATTTAAGGAAGTGATAAATAAATTTCTGGGAAATACTAAAGACCAAAATTATGTGAAAATTGTGGGAAACATGCTGGACAAATTTAAGGCCTTAGGTTGCAATATGAGCAGAAAGGGAATAAAATTCACTTTTACACGCACATTTGGACTATTTTTCTTCAAACCTTGGTGATGTTAGTGAGATGAGCTCTTCCACCAGGACATTAAAGAAATGAAGAAACGATATCAGGGGCGATTGAATAGCAAAATCATGGCCAGGGCCGTATTAATTGTTTGAGGCTCCCTAGGCTAGAATTCCCGGAGCTCCTGTTTTCCAGCAAAAAAAAGTTCTTTCCTCCGTTGCGCCTATTTTGACTGCCAGGCGCCTTACTTAACCAAACAATTTGATGACCAAAAAAAAAAGTTAAAAGTCATTCCCTTCGTTTCACGCCTATTGCCTATTTGTCTATTTCATTCCAAAGCACCTTATTCACAGAGAAATTTGTCACCCAAAATCCCCAATCAACCTAAATTTTTTAAAAAGTAGCCTGTCTAGCGCCTATTACTCCCCTGTCTGGCGCCTATTTTTTTCGTGGCGCCCTAGGCTGTAGCCTAGTCAGCCTAATGGATAATACGGCCCTGATGATGGCGGACTATTGTTGGATGTGGAAGAGGGATATTCCTATGGCCGAGTATAAGAAAAAAACACCAAACAGAGCTTCGGAATCAGGGACACCAAATTACCCAAGTTTATTAGAGAACATCAATTCACATTCAATAGGGTGTAATTAATGAAATTATTTAAAATAATATATGTAACTTTTTTTTAAATTTTAAACAAATATTAAAATAATTTAATTTAAAATTATTAGTACATATTAAGCACAATAATTAAATATGTTTAAAATTAAATTAATTTAATTGTACATTTGAAAGTTTTGTCAGCTCTAAAATTTATATATTTTGTCTAAAATTTTGGTTAAACATAAATATGTCGGGGAAAGAAGAAACGAACAGTGTACAATATACTTAAGCTACTTAGCACATTTTCATTATCTTTGAGGATAAAAATATAAGCAACGATCTATTTTATTTAAATAAAATATATCGTTAATATAAGGTAATTTATAAATTAAAAGAAAACAAGTTAAAAATACAAAAAAAAATACAAAAACTGTTTTTTTAAGAAATAAATAAAACTAGAATAAGTTTAATTTAATTTAAAAAAATCGTTTACACCATAGAAAAAGTTACTAACTGTTATTTTGCTTTTTATATTATTTTTTTAACATTATCCCAAAAAAAAATTTGTGTTGAAACAAACGAGTTAAAAAAATCATTTTCCTTGAGAACTACTTGTTTATTTTATAATAGTTATTTTGCTTTTTTAGGAAAAAAAAGTGGTATTAGAGAAATATTGCACAGTAAAATAAGACCAGGCACTAATAATACCAGCCTTATTTTGACATCTGAGCTTGCGCAGAGGCATGGTGGGATAAGGACTCCCTTAATAAGGATAGTGCCTGGCTTTATTTATGTCGGTTTTAGGTCGTGCCTTATTTTGGTCTTATTTTAACTTCGGAATTGTTCGTGTAAACCGAACAGCTGCCGAACACAAAATCCAAAAGTTTTTAGAAATAAAAATACTTAAAACCTTGCTTTTCACATGTTATTGTGTAATTGTGTAAAACAAAACCCTACAACACAAAACAATAAAGAAACACAACTAAAATTTTTGCCCTTTTTTAGGTTAATGGCACTGTCAACATGATTTGCAATAACTCTAATTTATGGGTACAAGCACTATTTAAATAAGGCCGGTAATTAATAATATATAATTACCCATATAACATTTTTTGCCGGCGTTGTACATTTAATTTACTGGCATTGCCAACACTCTTTAATGGCAAGGCATTGGCAAAAGGTATCAAAAAGACGCGAAAGTGGGCAATTGGCCGTTATTAGGCCACGTGTTGCAGATAATGTCATGGCATCTGTCATTAATAATTTATCATGAAAAAATGCGTTTAGGATGATGGCATCCACCATCAATACACCGTTATTGGTAAAAAATTCGTTTAGGATAATGGCATTTATCATTAAATAAGTATTGCAAGTTTTATAAGTTGAATGTCCCAAAAGTTTAATAACATATTTAGAATTTTGTAATCGAAAAAAATTACATAATATAAATTTTTATACCGTAACAATAAACAAAAAAAAAAAAAAAAATAAAAAGTATGTAATAAAATAAAAAAAAGATAGTAAATCAAAAGATAAACACTTTAAAATAGTAAGTATTTAAGGGACACTTACACTCAATTTTCAGATCCAAAACATAGGGAGAAATATTTTAAAGGAGTTAAATGTCAAAAATTCTATGGTTCATCCAGCAGCACAAACCTTAAAAAATTGACAGAGTTCAATTTAAAGCACTAAGAATTTGTTTAGGGCTAATGAAATCTACCCCCTGTGCTGTGTTGTTGGTTGAGTCCCTTGAGGCTCCGCTGTGGTGTAGAAGAGAATATCTGGCCTCTAAATTCATTCTCAAGCTATATACAAAAAGCAACATACTATTTAACAAGACCTTCAGCCTATATATAGCAAATCTTACCAATCCATACTGGGCAAAAAAAATTCCCCCAATAGCAAATGGCTACGAAAATTGTTTAAAATTTAATTTATTTGAAAAGGAAAATAAGGACAATAATTGTTTTTTTGAAATTGACTATCAAACTATTTTTACTGTTCCTGAAATCCATTTGCCCGAATATCCATCAGAAACAAATAGTACCAGATTGTTATTTAAAGAAATATTATCAAAGTATCCGGATAACTCTATTATTATTTATACAGACGGCTCAAAAACAGAAAACAATCTTTGTGCTGCTTTTTATTGCCCCCTTATGAACTATCAGTGGGCCGTTACCCTTAATTCCGATTTAAGTATCTTTTCCGCAGAAGCTGCAGCAATTTTCTACGCTACACAATGGGCATTAACACAAAATAAAACAAATGTGGTGATCTGTTCAGACTCACAATCAGTTTTAAAATCCATGACAAACTTTTATACAACCAAGCACCTGTATCCACATAAATTTATTACTCAAACATTAAATATGATTCGACAGGCCACAAACAAAAATATAACAATACATTTTCTTTGGGTTAAATCTCATATGGGTATTATTGGTAATGAAGTTGTTGATACAATAGCAAAAAATGCACATCTAACTACCAATAATCAGGATACATCTCTCATTGTTCAAGATTACCTACCTTATCTCAAGAAAATCAGCCTTAGAAAATGGAAACAGGATTGGCAGAGATATGGAAATGAGACCAATACCTTTTATTATAAAATTCATAAAAATATACCTCACAAACACTGGTATTATAACATGTACATCCCACGAAGGGTTGTATCAACAATAAGTCGTATTAAAACCAACCATGGGCGTTTTCCTAGCCATCTTCATAAAATTGGAGTGAAGCCAGATCCTCTTTGTATATGCGGGGAATATGGAGACTTAAACCATATCTTTTTAATTGCCAAATACATATCCAGGAAACCAAAGTTCTTCTAAACATACTAATATCCAAGAATTTTAAACTTCCCATTTGGCTACCAGAGGTCTTAATTTCGAGCGACGTTGATGTAATGAATGTACTCCTTCTTAAAAAACATCAATCTAAATCTATAATATTTCTTTTTTATCTCTTATAATTTTTAAAATTATTGCATCACGTACTGAAACCTAATTGTACATTACATTTTCCTTAATCTCTCCTTAAATGTCTTCCTTTTTAGTGGTCCTCTTTGTGTGTCTTTTTAAAGTCGCTCTGACAAAACCCAAAAAAAAAAAAAAAAGTCAAAAAAAAACTAATCAATATATAAATATATATATTTTTATTAACACGTCTTTAAAACTTTTAATAAGCAACTCCTGATTTCATATAATTTTTTTAGGTAACTACAAATTTAAAAGGTTTTAAACAAAATGTTTACAGCTCCTAACAGTCTACTTGAATAACCCGCCTTCTTGACTAGTCATCACCAATTAATTACACAACACACACTAATTAGGTAATGAATACACTTAATTATGTCTACTAAAAACTCGTTTCTTTAAAAAATAAACTAAAAAGCTAGAAAACCACGTAGAAAACAAATCATCTGTCAAATTGTCAAATCTTGCATTTCGGCTAAGCGGGAAATTTGAATTTATCACCTTTGGTCGCAATCGTCGAAATTAACCTTGCTAATTTTACCATCATTTAATTTTTATTCTCTTAAAAATACATAATAAACATTTTGTTTGACTTAATTTTTATTTGCATGATTTGTATCAATAAAATGTTAGGAAAAGGCCATTTCCTTTAAATTATGTAAAAAAACATATAATAATGTTGTTTAGCCGCCATTATAAATAAAACAGATTAAAAAAATTTCTCGAATGTTAGTTAAATACCAATGTTAATAATATGGTTTGAAAAGTATAAATATGCGTTGAAGGTTTGCCTTCAAAAATCCAATATTTATTTGCCTGCAACAAAAAGGCATGCTTTATTTAATCAGGATTGGTATGCCGCCATTTTTGTATGCTTGCCGGCATTTCGCCTGCATGTAAAATTTATTGGCAATTGAGTGTTTATTTAGGGTTAACTTTTTAATGCGTATTAGATGTTGGCATAATATTGCCACCAATTGCCAATGCTTTACCATCAATGCCAATATGAAAAATGTATATTGCCGGCAAATGGTGTTTGCTGGGTATTATCCATATATTTTTAAATATACAGGGTGTTTCCTAATTGCGGTAAGAAAATTTACAGCCGTATTCCTGAGTTATTTTTATGAAAAAGTTCTTATTAACATAGGTCCTCAAATTTCTCGTTTCTCAAGATACAGAGTGTTATACTGCTTAAGAAACACAACAATTTTTAAAACACTTTTTTAAGTATATTTGTTAGGCTAAAAATAAACGGTATTTAATTAAGCATTTTTCGTTCTTATTAGAAAATTGCTAATAAGAAGTTACAACACTTAATTTTTTAAAGAAAAATATGCCCCAATGTTTCTTCCAGGGTCCAGGATTATGCAGTATAGCAGACTTTATTATTTTTCTGGAAAACTAAGCAAGCTACTTAAAAATATAAATACACAAAAAAGTTGTAATTTTAGGTTTTTAATTCGAAAAAATATAAAAGTTGCAAAAAGTCAGTGGCGTACCATTTTTTTGTCAATATGTCAAACTAAGATGCGACCCACGCCGCCACTGGGTTCACAAATTTTTATTATACCAAATACCAAAGCCAAATTTTATTAAAACCGGATTAGGCACATGAAAAATATTTATAAAAACCCGATTTTCTTTTTAAAGTTTAACACCCTGTATCTTAGAAGCAAAGCACTTCGGAACCTTTGTTTAAATAAACTTTTTTAAACTTTTTTTTTTTTTAGTAACTTCCTTTTCGAATCTCGAGTAGTACGGACGTGCCGTAGAGAACTACAAAGTTCTTCCGGGTTTTGGCGATTGGTGGAACTGTACGTTCGTTTTCTACCCTCGGGAATCAAGAAGAAACTCATATTGTCATCTAGTAGTGCCGTGGAAACGGTTTTCGAAGTCCGGAGTGATTCCTAAAAACTTTTTTCCTCATCGCACGTGGTTACGTTTGTCTATGGCTACTAAGGGCACATGCTCGCGAGGGGGAAGGAGGCTGATAGTAACCGGTTATATCTGGATTATTTCGTCTGCAGTTTTGCAGCATCTAGATGTGCATTTCATCGATTGAATATTATTGGAATTAATCGGGGACTTTGAGACGGCCTAGAGCCGGACATTTCAAGGTCGCCACCGAATATAGCTTCCTATCTTAACTGGATCATCCAGAGTGTAACCAGTGGCGAAGGGTCGCTCGCCCTCCTACTAAGCTTTGAAAAGGAGCAATATCCGTGCTGGCGATACGGCGCTAAAAATAGAAAGAGAACTTTTTTAAATAAAATTGGCTCAAGAATATGCCCTCAGATTCTTTTACCGCAATTAATAAACACCTTGTATAGTACTAGAAAACAAAACATTTATTTATTTACAAAAAATAAAAATTAAACCCAAATAATAGTTTTAAAAACTTTTGCTAAAAACATGTATTGTAAAAATTAATTACATAATTAATTACTCTATTCTTACTAATACATTCCCTATTGTGCCACAAATTATATTATTATTTGTGATTGTGCATAAACACCCAAACAAAATTACCCCATTACCCAATTTAAAAACCCTACTTCACAATCTTTACCTGTAAGTGTTTGTGCACTATCCGGCGCCCTGGGCGAGATTTCTGCGGCGCCCCTTAAACGTAATTCAAATCCAGGCGTAAAGGATGTAATAATGTAACAATTTTTAGTCAGAAATATAAATTTATTTAGAAAGATTAATAAAATGTTACTTCTTCAGCCTTATTATCGGCAAACTCTTTTATTAGGTCGTCCAAGTCGATATTTTCACAAATTTTATTTTTGATTGTTACTAAATATGCCAACCTATATTAGGATATTGTCGATCGCATATAAGTTTTTCTCAGCTTCAGCTTGGAAAAAGTCACTACCCACTAGCAACCGTCTCAGGTATAGATGGGTCCATATTTAATTCATTCTGAAAGCGATGCCGCCAAGTACACAAAAAATAATAAAGTAAACAAACCGTTTCGAACAGAGCCTGATTACATATTTTTAGATAAATAATAAAAATACATTGCGTACAACACGTATCACCTACTTACAAAACATTCTCTTATTTCGCCTCTGCCTACTATAAAACCGGTGGCACGTGGCGTGGTACTAGGTACTCGTCGGGTTAAATATTCTTTGCTGCAATAAATCATTGTTCACAAACGGGTTTCTGTACTTTATCATTTTTTGTGTACTTGGCGGCATCGCTTTCAGAATGAATTAAATTTGGACCCATCTTTATATCTAATAATATTCGCAATGCTATCCACAGATTTGAATACAGTTCCTGTAGTTCTCTTTAAAAAAATGAAGTTGACACGACGATTTCGTGTTATGGCTTTAAACACAGGTTCGATATCTAGGTATTCAGCCAATTTGCAGTTAAAATGGCATTTTTATATCTTGTATTTCTATAATTTTAAAGCATTTTTTTAACATTTCTGTGCAGTTTCTGAGATCCGCGTCTGTTGGTTGTAAAGATGTACCATCAACATTAATTTGAAAAAATCATACCAAATACCCAATAAAATTATGAGGCTAAGATCTTTAAACTGGTTGGCTAGAGTCAGTAGCGGCGCCAGGGGTGGGCGCGGTGTGGCGAGCGCCCAACCTGCAAATTGAACGCAAAAAAGTCATGTTCAAAAATCCATTCCATTTATATAAATTATTTAGTTAGCTCATATTCAAGTAATTCGAATTATGGAATTCTTGAATAAATGATCTATGGTCGCAATATTAAAAATAACCAGTATGTTGCGCTATGTCATTAGAAACGGATTTTAGTGTAAAATTTAAATATTAAATAAAATATCCTAATAAAAGGCTTAAAAATTCCAAATTTTTTTCCCTTAGTTATGTGTACCTGTAAAAATTTTAATGACCAAACGTAATTATATTAGTTTTTAGGGGTACGAAGAAATTTAATACATCTTACGTCATAGATAATAAAAGCTTGGGCTATGTAAACAAAATTAAAGATCTAGGTGTTTGGTTTGTGGAAAATCTTAGCTTTGCGGAGCACATTAATAAGGTTAGTCTTAGGGGTATGAGAATGCTTGGTTTTGTACATAGAAGCTGCTCTGAATTCTTACTTGCCACCGCCAGACTTTTGTATTGCTCCTAGGTTAGGCCAATTTTGGAATATTATACTGTGGTATGGTCACCACAGTATGCTGTTCATTCTGATATGCTGGAGAGGGTCCAGAACAAATTTTTGCGGTTTGCCACATACAAGTCTGGAGTGAGGATGGTGAATTACCACCGCTCTGATTTACTGAGAAAGCTAAGTCTACACACTTTACAGCATAGACGTCAAGTTTATGATCTCTGTTTTATGATTAAGCTATCTAATAGTCTTATTGACTGTCCCGACCTTCTATCACTTGTTCAACTTAATGTCCCCTCTCGTAATCTTCGGAATTTTAATTTATATCATATCCGCCCTCATACCACAAACTATGGAATGCACTCACCGATAGAGCACTTCGTGTGCTGAACACCTTTGGTTCACGAGTGGATGTGTTTAACAGCACATTGTCTCAATTTAAATCTAAGATCAATCATATGGTTCCTTAATAAATTAATACTTTACTTGTAGCTGTGATCTTTTTGTGATTTGTATATAAATATTTTTGATCTGCCTATATGTACCTGTTATTTGTTAGTTATCTAATTGTAGCTTAATTTAATTTTGTAGTTATTTTTTTCAATAATTGTAATAGTCATTGTAAAAATGGGGAATCTCGTATACTTAATAAAAAATAAATATTTTTAACAAAAAAAAACAGTTATGATCAACTTAAGTTTTTGGGCTATTCGACCGTCGTTGTAGATTTCGTTTCCTTGACGTTTCGCCAGCGCCAGTGGTTGGCATCCTCAGAAGGTTCCTAGTAGACTTACTACAGTAATGATAATAAAATAGTTACCACTTAATCTTTTAAATAAGACTTTTTTTCAAATAGAAATGGGAATCATGTAGAACCTTGTTTTAAAGGTCCTTTAATTCTCTACTCAACGCCACTTTGTTTTTGAAAATCGGCCCAGCCGTTCCACACTTAGAACCGTTTGAAATTTGGCATAAATACCGTACAAACAGTGTGGTTTTAATGAAATTGGCTTGTAATTCCAGAACGGCCTTGCCGATTTTCAAAAGAAGTGGCGGAAATTCAAGGACCATTAAAACAAGGTGCTACATGACCTCCATTTCTATTTGCAAAAAAAGTTGCCGGTTCCCCCTTGATACTAGACCATGTGACCAAAGTTATTTTAATGCCAAAAGGTAGCTTAGGTGACACAAATTTAACCCATTTTAAAGTTAAGTGGGAGATAACTTTTAAAAACCGCAATGTATGTACAAATTGGAGCTAAACTTCAAACGCTTCTAACTCTAGAACGACTGGACCCATTTTTAAACATAAAACGGTGATAAATAGAGAATCGAAAGGCCTTTAAAACAAAGTGCCACATGAGCCCCCTTTCCATTTGAAAAAAGTTGCTAAAGCCCACTAAACCAAAATTATTTTTATGTCAAAGAGTAGTTTAAGTGACACCATTTTACCCAAATTTTACCTGATCTTAATAACTTGTCCCATTCAAAGATAAAGGGGGTGGAATCTTTTAAAATTCTCACCGTAAATATCACTAAAGGTGGTAGTAAGATATATTAAGCAAACAATTTTCATAAAAACTGTTTGTTTTATCACAAAAATGCAAGCATAAGCTGGTGTAGCTTAACTTTTAAAATTGATCTTAGACATAAAATTTTGAACATCAACAGGCTTTACCCCCATTATTAGCCCCCTAGGGTGGAAAATCTTTAATTAATTAATGGGTTTTTACCTTGTTTAAGACATACAATAAGTACAACTTTTTAACTGATAGGGATGTGCAAATTTTCGTGAAACTTGATGCGAAAAGTTGCCACAGTTTTTTATATCCTATTTGCGATGATTGCAGGTTGGAGGTGGTTTTTGTTTTCAGTTTATGGGACCTTAAAAATGAGCTTCTAAAATATTTGTACTGAATTTTAAAACGCCCTGTATTCATATAATCAGGGCCGTATTAACTGTATGAGGCGCCCTAGGCTAGAATTCTCATAGCGCCTGTTTTCCACAAAAAAAAGTTTTGAAGAGCAAAAAAAAGGTCCTTACCTTCAGAGCGCCTATTTTCAGTTTTTCAGTTAATTCTCTCCTTTTCGCGTCTATTTTATTTTTTGCAGGCAGAAAAATTAGTTTTAATCCCCACCCGACCTAAACTTTTTTAGAAACATCCCTGTCCAGCGCCTATTACTCCCCTGTCTGGCGCCTATTACTCCCCTGTCTGGCGCCTATTTTTTCATGGCGCCCTAGGCTGTAGCCTAGTCAGCCTAATGGATAATAAGGCACTGCATATAATAACAATATTGAACTGCACATTTTACTGCCCACCCTCCACCTCCATCCCTCCAATTAGCCTCATGAGAGACTTGAACATAATTTTTCTGAATTTCAATAGTCAAAAAATCAAAGTTAACATCGTCATAATTTAATAAATTTATTTAAATATTAATTATTTTTTCTTGAAGAATAAATATCACAATAGATCAACCTTATATTTATAATATTTTTAAGTTACCTAATCATAATGAGAAATAAAGGTTATTTTGTAAGCAATTAGTAGAATTGGCATTCGTCAGCAACATTTAATGTTTTTTTTTATCGAGACTTAAGCTTCGTAAAATTTTGAAGGGCTGTGATACAGTTCTTGCAGGATAAGTCTTTTTACTCTTTTAATTTTGATTATTGATCATAGACTGTTAAACTGTTACTACATATTTTAATTGTGATGTCTGTTAATGATTTTATTACCACCTGTATTTTTTGTATCATTTTAACTGTTTTTAACTATTTAACTAAATTTCTTAATTATTTATCATAATCTGTTCAACTGTTACTAGATATTTTAATTGTGATGTCTGTTAATGATTTTATCACCACCTGTATATTTGTTTTATTTTAAACAAACAATTTTTAACAAATGAAATGATTTTAAATGAATGTAAATTTAAACTATTTTTTTATTTATTCTGTAGTGACGTTTCTTTGTCGTTGTAACAATGATTTGTGGAAATAAAGGATATTATTATTATTATTATTATAAATACATTCCAAGTTTGTTTTACTGAAAAAGTGGCGCCTGCGGCACCCCTCTTTCTCTAGCGCCCTTTGCGGTCGCCCAACCGCGACCTACCCTTGCGCCGCTACTGTCTCTAAGAACCATTAAAACATTGTTTAAAAGAAAAACCTTGAATTTAAAAAAATATATTTTAAATGATAATAAAGTTTTGTTTATTATTAAAAAAGACTTCTTGTAAACATACACATATACAGGGTGTCCAGTAACTTAACCGATACAGGGTGTCCAGTAACTTAACCGACAAACTTTAAGAAGTGATATTACGATGAAAATTAGAAAAAAACTTTATTGGAACATATGTCCTAAACATCTTAGTTTTGGACTACAGGGTGTTAGGAGTATTTTTTTATAATAACTTTTTACAAATTTGGATATTTTTTTTTAAATTCGAAAGAATGCATAAGAAGACATTTTTAACATATACGAAAAATAAATTTTTACCAGTGTCGTCCATAAGAGGTTTAGGGTAAATATTTTTAAAAATATATAATGGCTTTTTTATTTAAGAGAGTGTCGTAGCACGTTAAATTAGCTAAAACGCGATTCGCTGCCGTTTTTAAATATTTGTTTTGAGAAAAGTTGTACATAGATAAGTTTCCTAAAATGATCCAAAGATTATCGGAAAGTTAATTGATTTTTGGTAATGGTAATAATTAACACATTAAATTTCCCAAAATTACAAAACCGTAAAAATAACCAACTTTCCGATAATCTTTGGATTATTTTAAGAAACTTTTCAATATACAACTTTTTTCTCAAACAAATATTTAAAAACGGCAGCGAATCGCGTTTTAATTCATTTAACGTGCTACAGCATCTCCTTAAAAAAATATATATATAAAAATCAATGAAAATTTAAGCATTTACAGCTATCTCCTCAATACTTTACTTTTTAGTAGTTGAAAATATTGGCCAAGTAATAAAGAAACAACCAAACCTAAATTTTGGTTTAATGCATTCCATATTAAAAACCTATTAATATTTCATTACATGGTTTAGTGTCGAATAGTTATTTCTAAAGATAAAAGTGCGAATTAAAAAGAAAGTTTTACACCACATAGATCTAGAAATATTTGGAGTTTTTTTATATGGGAGATTTAAAACTGCTAGATGCAAAACTAGAAATATCCATTTACAACAAGAACAAAAAAAAAATGGATTTTTTTGAATACTGGAGTAGATGATATTTTCAAAGTATTATATCTAAAAATTGAGACATGGCACTCACACTAAATTTATACCAGATGCTAATGGCCTTTTAAAAGAAACACTTTAGTGAAAAATAAAATAATTTTGGAATTTGCAAAAAAGCTAGTTTTCTTGGATTCCCCCCAAAAAAAAACTATCCAATTTTTAAAAGTAAAACTTCATTTGTATTTTTTCGTATATTTGATCAAATTTTGGCGCCAATCCCAAGTCTAGCTAAAATATCTATTTTTTCTGTTAATAAGTGGCATCTAACAATTTGTGGAGTAAAAAAATTCAACTGGCTATAGTTTTTTTTAATTATGGGTAATTTTCCAAATTTGTTGATAAAATTTGATTTATATATTGACGACAAAAATACAAAAGGGAGCTCGCTTTTAAAACTTGCATTTTTTTACCATAATGTTTTACTTAGGGCTACTATCTCTCTGTAACACCCTGTATATCAACTGATATACAGGGTGTTACAGAATGTTCTTAAAACAAGAGATAAAACAATTAAGAGACAAAAAATTAAGAATCAAAGAAAGCTGTATTTTTATTTGCTTAACCTTAAAAAAAAACAAAAATTTTATACACATTTACACACTCAGTGGCGTACCGTTTTTGTTAAAACTATTCGTATAGTTCGCACGGGAGACGCCACTGGACGTATTAATGTATTTAGGTTATTGATAAATTACCATCTTAATGCCATAAATTACATTGCCAAATTATGACAAAGTTGAGTGAGTGAAATTTACAAAAACATTTTTTTACAAGTTTAAGACTAAAAAAGCCCCACCTTTAAATACATACTAATTTTTTTCATAAA
The DNA here is from genome assembly GCA_014170235.1 of Listronotus bonariensis. NCBI lineage: Eukaryota > Metazoa > Arthropoda > Insecta > Coleoptera > Curculionidae > Listronotus > Listronotus bonariensis. The sequence continues at coordinate 48,952 of JACEGR010006291.1, forward strand.
ACACAAAAAAACTGCTGTAGGAGAGCATCGACCTGCGAGGTGCCTTTCCCAAATTTTCTGAAGATTACAGTTTTTAAATAGCAAAAATAACCTCCAATAAAACTACACTAGGGAAAAAAATTTAAGGTTACAAAAAAATCTTTTGAGCTTTTTAGGTGGCCGTATTTCGCTTAAGGTAGTATAGTGTATCTCAAAGTATATCGCTTTGGCTTTTGACGGCAGTACTCCAATATACCTGCCGACAGCAATAAAACTGCGGATCAGTAGGTATTAAAGGGCAGAACATCAAGGACGGACTCTAATAATATAAATATTTATAATTTATTGTTTATTTAAGCAGGTATAATCTTAAAATTGCTTTAAGAAATTAAATATATGCAAAGCTTGAATAATTATAAATAACTTTATAACTATATTATCTATACGTAATTACATTTTTATCTAAATATCTAAATCTAATTCGGTTTCACTATCAGAGTCACCGTTGAGATTAAATACAATACGATTTATGTTATTTTGTACAGAAATGTAAAAGTCCTCAATTTTTATAATGTCCTGTACTGAATTTTTCCAGCTCTCAACTGGTATATTAGTAATTACATTTTTTATCAAATTTATAACACTGGGACTTAAAGTAGGTGTAACATTTTCCGCTGCTGCTTTATGTAGCAGACGGCTGTGGTAGCTTGCGTTATCCATGACAATAACACTGTTGTTTGGAATGTTTTTTAAAAGATAATTTTGAAACCAGTTTTCAAAAAGTTCTGCGCTTGTATCCTCGTGATAATCCAAGCTAGAATCCTTAATATTCTTTGCAGACAACAGCAAGCAGTTTGGGACAAATCCGTCTTCTGAACCAGCGTGTATTATGGTAATGCGTTTTCCTTTATTTGAATATCCACCCATCCTTTGGATACTGTGTCATGTGTAAATTATGGATCGGTTTTCTAACCTATATCTTTTAATTTCTCGAAGATAAATAAATCACCAAGTGCGTAATCTGTGCGATTCCATTACTACTTGTCTTTTGTCTATTTTGCGGTATTTAAATCCCATTTTACAAACAACTCTATGGAGGGTGGCACGGCTAATATTTTATTTATATTAGTGTCGTCTTCTTCTAGCTTCGTTTTCAGTTTATCCAAGGTAGGAACAACTCCACTTTCATAAAGACAATATATTTTCCTTCTTATTAGGTCTTAATCACTATTGTCTATAGTATACGGTGAGATCAAAAAACAATACGCTTTTTTCTTTTGTTCAATTCTTCACAATTAATAATATCCCTTATCGACGATATTGAAGTTTTTGTAAGTAGACAGGTTTCTTTTAAAGCTTCTTGTTTAATAAGTCCCCTACTGATTAAAGTTTCATACACATTTTTACAACCAGTTTTGCATCTAATTATAAATGATTTCGACGCAACATAGATATATGTATTCCCGTAAAACTTTTCGAAACGCACAGTAAAACGGTTATTTAACACTACAACTAAAATATTAGCAGAAATATTTATATAAATGGTCAAGAGATATTTATACCTGGTCCACCCCTGTCATTATGAACTCATAGGTTTGCCCAATAACAATAGGTCATAAATCATTAAAGGTTTAATGGGGTATTGCCCGTCAAAAGCCAAAGCGATATACTTTGAGATACACTATACTACCCGTGTAAGAATTAATGTTCAGAAAATTATTAAACTTAGCATACTGGTACTTTATAATAAAAATATTAACCAGGTAAATTTTCAAAGGTTTACAAGGATCTGAAAAAAGGTATATATATTATAAAACAATTGCTTTTAACATTGATCCTTATGAAAAATCGCAGATTTTATTTTATCTCACAAAAACGGATATTCAGATTTTAATAAAAGATGTATTAACGGAAAAAAAAACAATTCTGAACATTTTGGCTAATTAAAATCCGACCTTCAGTGCTTGTGATAGGAATAATTAATAAATAATTTTAAAAAATGTATGTGACTGACATGTGGCAACGCCGCCGAAAGGTTATGCTGCGCCCGAAAAAGTTTATCGAATACGGTATATGTGACAAAAAAAATGATGCCAGGCCAAACCGTTTTTCGGTTACAAGATTCCATGAGTGATAATAAATATCCGCAATAATTAGAAAACATGTTTTTCCGAGTGTTTTCAATTCGACGACAATAATCCGATGTATCAATATTTACGTTAGCTGATAGGTCAGTTGACAGAAACTTATCATTAAATTTATGTGCTACTTGACCTTGTTTTACAAATTTGTTATAACTTTTTTCAGCGACAGTTTTGCCTTTTCATTTAAAGATATATTTTTTGGTGATATGATAAAGTTGGTTTAGAGATTTTATTAGTAAATAAACATAACAATTTAAAACCAATAGCTTGTTGAAAGATGCTTATGCAGTAGATTTGTGCGTATGATTTATATTGTTTTTACGCAGCGTTGCCAAATATAAATACCACGGTAGTCAAATTACCTTAAGCACTCATTTGACTCTTGTGGTATCGGTAGAACTACCTTAACAATGGTCGTAACAAAGACAATTATAAAACTATAATTGTTTTTGGTCGTACTGAAATTTTAAAAAAGCATCTTAAAGCTTGAAGTTTCTAGTTATGAGATTTTGAGATCTTTTGATGAAATATATTTTTAAACAACCTGTACCGCGCAATCCTAATGAATACCGAAAAGATTTTTTTCGAACTTTTTCGGTTATTTATAGCTAATTTTACCATCATTTTATTTTTATTCTCTCAAAATACATAATAAACATTTTGTTTGACTTAATTTTTATTTGCATCATTTGTATCAATAAAATGTTAGAAAAGGCCATTTTCTTAAAATTATGTAAAAAAACATAAAATAATGTTGTTTAGCCGCCATTATAAATAAAACAGATCAAAAAATTGCTCGAATGTTAGTTAAATACCCATGTTAATAATATGGTTTGAAAAGTATTAATATGCGTTAAAGGTTTGCCTTCAAAAATTTAATATTTATTTGCCTGCAACAAAAAGGCATGGTTTATTTAATCAGGATTGGTATGCCGCCATCTTTGTATGCTTGCCGGCAATTCGCCTGCATGTAAAATTTATTGGCAATTGAGTGATTATTTAGGGTTAACTTTTTAATGCGTATTAGATGTTGGCATAATATTGCCACCAATTGCCAATGCTTTACCATCAATGCCAATATGAAAAATGTATATTGCCAGCATATAGTGTTTGCTGGGTTTTTTTGTTTTAAAACTTGGAATTTTTTTCCAACTTAACCATGGATCGGATAACTTGTTAATTTGGCTTTAAATTCCTTTTTTTTAAGTTCGATACGACCACTTCTCGCTGAGATATCGAACTTTGAATGAAATAGGACCTTTTTATCTCAGAAACCGCTGATTTCACTAGAAAATTAAGAAGGGTTGTAAAATCTCGAATAAAATCTTCACAAAAACGACAAGGGTTTTTCAAAAAAATTAGGATTTTTATTTTTCAATACCTAATAAAAAAATTAGTGTTTTATGCATTTTTATTGATAAAAGTATTTAAATTTTTGGGAAATAACAAAAACAAGAATTAGAGTTGTTAAAAAAATAAGATTTTTAAAAAATTAAAAACTATTTTTTTATTTTTTTCTTAAATATAAACATTTTTTAAGTAAAAATGCATTTTATTAAAAAACATAATCATTTAAAGTTAAAATTATGATCATGTATCTCAGAAATAAAGCAAGTCCGGACATATGTTTATAGGAATTTTTTTTCATAAAAGACATAAGAAATTATCTCTTTACGTTTCGTACAATATTTAGAAAACACCCTGTATATTTTATTTTTTTCTGTTTTAGCGTTAATTAAAGTCAAGTGTTAATATCGTCTTTTGCGTTGCCACAACATATCATATATTAACAAAACTCAAAAAACTAGTCTTTGTGGTTTTATTTTTGTAATCTACATAATAATTGGCAAGAGTTAGATTTTGATAGCATTAAAGTTATAAAAATTTGATAATTAACTTATTTTCTTTTACTAAGAAAAAAGTCGCGCAAAAAAAAATTAAAAGTACTCTTGTGAAATGGAAAAAATGAAATACGCCATATTGACCAAATTAAGGGATTGCAAATCAGACTTAAAATTTTGTGGCGAGCTTGGTGCAGGAGCTAAAGTACCAGCCTCTCACGAGGTTCGAATCTCATCACTGATGTTAATGGCAAAGCCTCTGTGTAGTATTCTGCCAATCCTGAGAATTGGTTATTAAAAAAATAACGTCCGTGGTGGCACTACCGCGTTGTCTATAAGGTGCTGTGAAATGCAAAACTGCATGTTTCAGTGCTTGGATAACGTTGACAGAACAGGGTAAAAATGTGTTAAACATCTAATAACCCGGCACTCATGGTACACTGTTATTTATATTTAGGCATAAGCCTTCGTGAAATGTCACAAAGATAAAAAAATGACACATACTTATGCACCTTATTTTTAAAAACAAAAAATGTCCTAGTGTCTACCTAGTTCGTGAGCCACTTAAATTTAGAATATTTGAAAAATGGTCTAAAAAAATGGAATTTTTATTACTAACAAAATGCTGGTTTGTCTGGACAGTCTGGACTTAAAATGCATTTTTTAAAAAACGGTTCAAGATATTGATTCAAATTAAGTATACCTTTTTTGTAAAAATGTCGAGGAATATGCAATTTTGCGGATTTTTTTTTCTGGAAAACTAAGCAAGCTACGTTATAATATTAAGAGTTAAAAAGTTAAATTTTATTTGCCTAACTTAAATAAAATATATATAAAATTGTGCAAAAGTTTGTAGCGTACATTATTTTTGTAAGAAATATTTTTTCGTCCCAGTTGAGGCGCCACTGGACTAAAATAAATTTAAGTTGTGTCTAAATTAATAAGCCCCTTAGGCCGAGTTTATTAATCAGAATTTAATTTTAGTATTAATATTAGTATTAATCTAAAATAAATTTAGCCTTTTTGTGGCATTGTTTAGCTACATTTAAAAAAAAATAAGTAATGAAACTTGAATGAAAAAGGTGTTACTGGTTTTACCTTTTTATGGCACACAAGCAATTAATTTTTACCATTTTAGTATTATATTTTAAATTTTAGGAAATTTCAAGATCGTTTCTTAGGACTAAAAAAATTGATTTATAAACACTTCAATTTAAATGTATGTTTTTGAATCTCGTGACTAATGCTAATACTAAAACTAAAACTAAATTTATAAAATAAAACCCGGCTTTACTGTTAAATATTAATAATCCTGCGAAATTTCTTTTAAATAGGAAAGGAAAGGTTTAAGGTATTAATAAAAAAAAACGATTTATTTCAAAAAATCTTGGAAACATCGGTTTTATACCGTCCACAAGCGGAATATGGGAAATCCCATGTAAATTTTAAGGGGTTAATTATTGGCTCCCCTGTACATTTTACAAAAAAAAATTAAAATAACTTTTTGAAGAGACCAATTTGACAAACCCTCGTGCCAAGTTTCAAAAAATTTTATTAAACGAATCTTGAATTATTCAATAAAATGTAGTTTTTTTATCTTTGGACAAACCACGAAGGCTTAAAGCCTAAATACTAACGTAGCGTGGGTGTCTTAAGCGAGGTAAGAGGGAGTTTGTTGACACGGGACTTAAATACTTGAAGATTTGGTGGGGGATGGAAAGACCTCCGCTGGCTGTAGGTTCTACAGTCCAGAAACTCTAGGGATAAAAGAACGAACGAAATGGGAAGTTCGGGGCCTGTCCAATTGAACCGTATAGGGATGCATACGCGTGGCACCACGAGTTTCTCTGTTGGGAGCCGCAAGGGGAGGGACTATACTGGATAATTCTTCAGAGCAGAAGCCATGGAAGTACCTATAAAAAGCGATAAATCCTCCACAGCCCGACGATGGGCAAGAGAGGGAAGCCTTTCTGTAAGTGAAGGATCATTAATGAGACGAATAGCTTTTTTTTAATAGAATCAAGAATGCTTAGGGTTGTGGGGGACGCCATGCCCCAGACATGAGAACAATATTCCAAGGGAGGTCGGATTTGGGACACATACAAAGTGCATAAATTAGAAGGGGAGAAATACTTTTGGTTTGAAAGAGAAATCCAAGCTTTTTTGAAGCTGCCGTGGCTATAGATACAATGTGTTTATGCCAGCTAAGGTTACTTTCAAATGTGACGCCAACAAGATTGAAGGTGTCTTTGCTCTGTAAAACTTGGCCGCTCATAAGTAGAGGATGAGTTTTTGATGACTCTTTTCGCGACAAGGAAGATGATTGTGTTTTGGATGCATTAAAATGAACGAGATTTTTGGCGCCCCAATCCAATATTAAATTAAGATCTTGCGAAAGAGATATCTGCATCGCTCTGCGTTTGTTTTCCAAGTCAGGTTTAGTTATGGGTTTGGGAACCTGCAAACTGGAGTGAAGGGTACTATCGTCGGCGAAACTATGAGTGGAATTAGTTGTGGACGAGAGAAGGTCGTTGATGTGAAGAAGGAACAATGTTGGTGCCAGAACTGAGCTCTGAGGGACTCCAGCATTTACTTGGTGAAAGCTTGAAGAATGGCCGTCCACAATAACTGATATACGACGATCAGATAGATAACTGGAGAGCCAAGTACAGAGTTTAGTTGAAAAACCATAGGAGGGAAGTTTATTAAGAAGTACGGCATGCCAAACCTGGTCAAAAGCTTTGGATATATCAAGAGCAACGATCTGGGACTCATCTAGAAACTCAAGAGACTTATTCCAGCAGTATGAAACGAAGGAAAGAAGATCTGCTGTAGATCTTTTGAATTGGCAGTAAATTGTTTAGCAAATAGTTCTACCTTTCCTTTTGCGGTAAAAATAATTTCACCTTCCAAAGTTAGCGGTGGAAAAGAACTGGTACAAAAATTTCTACTTATGTTTTTCGCAAAGGACCAGAAAGATTTGCTGCCATTTGAGCAAGAAAGAACTTTGTTTTTAATACGATTGTCGAAGGAGTCCTTGGCTTCAGAAATTGTTTGATTGTAGTAGTTTCTTGCATCAATGCTGGCCTGTCGGTTTTCTGGACTAGGATCCTGTAGAAACTTCTTGTGAGCCTGAACTTTTAAAATTCTAGCTTTATCACAAGATTTGGAAAACCAGGGTTTGCTATTGGATTGTTTGGGGTTTTTGATGGTTGTTGCCAAATTACCAAAGTTTCGGTTCTGGGAAAACCAAACAGGCAACTGCAAAATGAATGTTGTTACTGTCGATTAAATAATACATAATTTTCTTCCACATACTGTCATATCCAACTGTTGTTTTGGGTCCCTCTACTTTTAACTTCTACTACCCATTTCTTTCCTTCTAATGTTGTGGTTAGGGAAGCCCACCAATTAATATTTCAGCAACTGCTGGTCGCAGAAGAAAATTAATGAGGGTTTTAAAATCTTAAATAAATTCCTCACAACAATTGGCTACGGTTTTCTTTTTAATTTTAATTTTTGTTTTTTTTTGTTTATATTATTTTTAAAAATAAAAAAAGGCTTTTAGTGGCTTTTGAGATAATCAGGAGCTAAAATGAAAATAATGAGATAACCAGTAATCTTAAGTGTGGCTTTTATAGTGTAATATATCCAGAAATACCGCACAAAGGATTTGATTTACTCCATCAAGTTTTTTTTTGTTTTATTCGATTCTTAGACTATTCACAAAAAAGGTTATTGATTCGATAGCATTTTGAAAAAAAATTAAGGATCAAGATTTTAACTTTAAATAGGCATGTTCTTAAACAAAGTGCAAAAACAAGTTTTATGTTTTTTTAGTGATAAAAGTGTATATTTATGGATTTTTTTTGTTTTTTTACATTTTTTTAAAGAACATGCCTATTTAAAGTTAAAATCGTGATTCATAATAGTCTAAAATCCGAATAAAAAGCGACCTTCACCCATCTGTTAACCGGATAAAAACAGTTTTATATTAAAGATAGTATTTAAACTAAGGTATTGCCAAAGGATTGCCTTAAAAAATTAAAACAAGGCTATGACCAATTTAAAAAAGTAAGTTTTATATTTTTTGAGTGACTCTGAATAATGTTAATTTTAATTTTTTTATCGTACATGACAGTACTAATACATAAGTACATTTTGTTGATTTTATAAAAAAGCTGTGGTAAATTTTTAAATTTTCATCATTAAAAAATTTTTGGTACATTCTGTATTATTTAAAAATATATATTTTAATAAGTAGCATACGTACGTATTTAAAAATATAGAGGTTGCCGTTATACAAGGTGTGTCAAAAATTTTGAGGTTATTTTTTTAAATTAAATATGGCCTTGACCTAATTTTTTCAGGCAATCCTATGGCGTTACCTTTTTTAAATACTATCTTTAATGATTGATTGATCAAACTGTAGCACAAAATTTACGTATGGTTTAGAGTGGTAAAGGGCGGTGATACTGTTCGTATTTGCTACTGCGTTTCAACTCCAGGAATTTCTACACCCTACACCAGAATATCCCCTTAAGACATATTTAACTTAATCAATTAAAATAATAATTTGACATTAAACTACATTTATTTACATAATTTACTTAACACAGGTAAACCTTAAATTTTGCCTTTAGAAACCATAATAAGATTAGTTTAAAACAAACATTGACGTCATATTATAAACTTTGCACCTAACTGTTTACCACAGGCAAGTCGTATAAAGTAAGGTAAATTTTTATTTCGTATTTGGAATAATTGGAACGCATTAAAGTTTTAACTGTTTTAAATTTCCAATATTCTAAAGAAATATTTTTATTTGTCCTTTAAAATTATATCTACTCTACATTCCAGTAAAAATCCGGAAAATTAAAAATATACAAATTACTTTATCCATTTTCTTTATAAAAAATTATATATTAAAAAAAAATAGTAAAGGGAAAGAACCAAATATGAAATAGTATCCCTAATAAGAAATATCGGCATTTCTCCTAAACAGAATCTCACACACGCCCCACCAAACACTATTTGCCGGCAATGTACATTTTTCATATTGGCATTGATGGTAAAGCATTGGCAATTGGTGGCAATAATATGCCAACATCTTATACGCATTAAAAAGTCAACCCTAAATAAACACTTAATTGCCAATAAATTTTACATGCAGGCGAATTGCCGGCAAGCATACAAAAATGGCGGCATACCAATCCTGATTAAATAAAGCACGCGTTTTTGTTGCAGGCAGATAAATATTGGATTTTGAAGGCAAACCTTCAACGCATATTCATACTTTTTAAACCATATTATTAACATTGGTATTTAACTAACATTAAAGCAATTTTTTTGATTTGTTTTATTTATAATGGCAGCTAAACAACATTATTTTATGTTTTTTTACATAATTTAAAGGAAATGGCCTTTTCATAACATTTTATTGTTAAAAATCATGCAAATAAAAATTAGGTCAAACAAAATGTTTATTATGTATTTTAGAGCAAATAAAAATAAAATGATGGTAAAATTAGCTACGTTAATTTCGACCCAAGGTGACCGCTTTGTGCATTTGTTTTCTACGTGGTTTTCTAGATTTTTAGTTTCTTTTTTAAAGAAAAGAGTTTTTTAATAGACATAATTAAATGTATTCATTACCTAATAAGTGTGTGTTGTGTGATTAATTGGTGATGGCTAGTCGACAAGGCAAGATATTTAAGTAGAGTGTTAGGAGCTGTAAACATTTTGTTTAAAACTTTATTAAAAGTTTTAAACAAAATGTGACGTGTTAATAAAAAATATTATATATATTTAATAGTTTTTTTGACATACCGATAGATGGCGTAATGGACAATAAACTACTACATTTTTGCAATATCTTCGCTTTTTATCGTCTAAACCGTAGCCATTAGACAAAAATAATTCGAGAGTGGTCTGCGGTAGTTGATCTTACTTAGCTTTAAAAAACTATTTTAATTTTCAAATAAAATATCGCATCATTTTAGCTTTTAAAAAAAGTATATGCGACAATTTTCGTCAATAAGACGTCAGCTTGCTGTTTGGGAGTATCTGCATTTGCCCACTTTCGTGTCTTTTTGTTATCTTTTTGCCAATAACTTATTAATGATGGATACCATCATCTTAAACGCATTTTTTTGCCAATAACTTATTAATGACGGATGCCATCACTTTATCTGCAACACGTGGCCTAATAACGGCCAATTACCCACTTTCGCGCCTTTTTGATACTTTTTGCCAATTCCTTGCCATTAAAGAGTGTTGGCAATGCCAGTAAATTAAATGTACAACGCCGGCAAAAAATGTTATATGGGGCAATTAGAGTTTTTAGGGTTGCCAGAACAGTCAGCGGAATTTACCCAATTGATATTTAAAAATCCCCTAAATTTGCGACTTAAAAGCAAAAATCCCCATTTTTTTTAAATAATCAACCGATTTTTTGAAAATAAAATGCGTTCTTCATGCAGATGAAATCCCAAAAATAGGCTTTTTAACGAAAAAATCCCCACACTTTTGTATTTATTAGACATTATGTTATTACTTCAAAAACTAATTAAAATATATAACATAGCTCATTTGCTCAACACAACGGCTACAGTAAAGTAAATAAAAGACGCGTTTGGGAATCCCAGGCCAGGCAGGGTTATCGATACCAAGAACTATGGATGGTGGAGGGGAGGATAACATCTAAATGTTTTAAAAAGTGTCTGTCGAAAGGAGCAACTTAAGGTGGCGCCACAGTAGCCAGAGGAGAATTTTTAACCAATAAGCATGAATTATTAGAGTAAGATACAAAATGAAAAAGGACAGATAGATACAAAATAAAAAAGGAAAGAAATACCAAAATACCTCGACGGGCTACTGTGGCGCCACCCCAACTTGCTACATTCCGATGGCCACTTTTTTAACTTATCCGCCATAAAAGATGGTTATCCTCCCCTCCACCATCCATACCAAAAACACGCCGAACGCTGCTGGCTCGATAATATAGAATCCTAATTTTCTTGTTTAATTTATTTAATGCATCAACATGATATGGTGCCACTTATAAGCAATTTTGACAAAACAAATAGTTAGGTAATTTGTTTAATGCATTAACATGAGATAGCGCTACGCGCCACTAATAAATAATAGATTGAGAATAATTTGATTTAATAAAAATTCGAATTTATTTAGAATTTCAAGAATATAGATTGAAAAGTTTGCAGTTTGGATAGTATAGTAATGAAATCTTAAATCCCCTTCAATTCCCCAATGAAACTTATTTTCTCCAGAAGAAATCCCCAGAAAAAAAATACCCAAATTAAAAAAAATCCCTGATTTTTGGGGAAAATCCCGCAATCTGGCAACCCTGCTTTCCCATAACTATTTAAAGTTTTAAAAAATACTATACTATTCTAAATTAAAGGAGAGGGACCTCTAAATATTAAAATAAGTCTTAAATCTTCACGATATTTTCGTTTTGTAATCCGAAAAAATATTTTCGATATATATTAAAAAATAAATAAATCAAATCGACTTTCTGGCCCAGTCTACTGGTTATAGTATTCCATATATGTATTTGGGGTACCTATTTCATATTTAGCTACCTTCATCATTTTTTAGTTTCTTTAAAAAATCAAAACTAAAATTAATCAATGTAACTATAACCCTGTTTCGTTGCAAGCGAGAGTAATAAATCATTTAATTTTATGGTAATTCGCTTTCTGTGTTAGTCCGAGTATATATATTTTACTTCAATTCCACCTGTAATGTACCGATAAGGCATCCTAATTTTAGGCCGGCAGACTCCGCTCTAATATTCGTCAACCTCTTGGGTCAAATACAAAGGAATAACAGATGTTTACCCGTATTTACGTGGGAATAATGTGATAAAAACCTTGACAGTGGCGGTGCGCTTGAGTTTATTTTTGGGAACTTACCCTTTTAAACAGTTTAGGTAAAATGAAAATCTTATTTTTTTTATATGTGAAAAAAATTTATTTTAAAATTTATAGTATATCAATATTGTACAGTTGGTATAATTATAGTTAATAATAACCATTTTATTAAGACAATAATACACATTAAAAATGCATAGTCAAAAAATAATTATTTAAAATATAATCTATACCTAATTAAATATGCTACATAATCTACATCTAGTTATTCACATTCTTCCATATCTAACATACTATCACTACTTGAGTCATATGAGTCTACTTGTATAATTAGAGGTTCAACAGTTGTATCTACTATTATATCCAAAGACCACATTTTATTTTCTACTTCTAATACATGTTCGACACATTTTTTCCAGTTTTCTGGGGAAGCATTAGATATGGCAATTTGAAATCGTTTTTATATCTACTAGTTTAAACGTAGTATTATTTCTGGCTACTTCACCTTTCACTTGTGCCCATATAAGTTCTATGGGGTTTAGTTCGCAGTGATAAGGTGGCTGCCGATATACAGTTATATTTTGTTTCTTAGCTATTTCATCAATTACAAAACGTGTGTACTTAGCTTTATTTGTGGCGACTTCACTTTTTACTAGCTGCAACAACTCTAGTTTAACACTATCTGTAGGATGTTCAATATTTTGCTGCATCAACCAAACAATACTCTAACAATTTATAACCACTCAGTTGCACATACGGAAAGATACTAAAATATATATAAAATTTATAATCCTTATTTAACGCAATTCGGTGTATTTCTACCTGTTCTTTACACAGAGACTGGTGCGCCTATGGTTTACAACCTTCTAACCGTCCCGAGACATTTTTATTGCTATCTCTTGCAAAAAAATAGTTTATAAAATTTTTTAGAAAATAAAGGAGAACTAATATGATTGTTAATAATGACTACAAAAAAATTATATTTATAATTTTTATGCAAATTATGTGTAAAAAAAAACAAAATGGTATTCTATGTTTGGTCCTTTTTCTCTAGTATTTATAAGAAGGGGGCGGGTAAAATTCTTGCTTAAAAAATATAAATTTTTATTATTTTTTTACGACAAAGTACAAATTTATTTATTGAACTCAATGGTCCACTAAAAAATATAATTATAAGAGTATGGTGTACAATATTTTTAAGAAAATTTTAAAAAATACGGCATTGACAGTAATTATGCGAAAGCACTTAAAAAAAATGTAAATTTCGGTGTCCATCATATTTCGGTGCTGGATCATAACAGGAAATTTAAAAAAAATAAGTTCGTTGTTAGAAAACATTTATCCAGGTAATGCATTAAGGATTTTTAAAATTTCAACTTTTTACTTTTTGAGAGCATTTTAAAAATGAAAAACTCGATTTTTAAGAAAAAAAAATTGGCAGATTTGTTTTTATAAAAATTAGAAATATGGACAAGTTTAAAAAATCTCTTTTTTCATTAAAAAAAAATATTTACAAATAATGTTGAAAAATAAAAGTTTAAAAACCATACCCAGTTCCGAATTAACCCATAGGCAAATTAAGCAATTGCTTAAGGCACCACGTTGTGGGGGTACTACAAAGGCACTCATAAAGAGTAGAAGAAAATCCGGCACTGACGATAC
>JACEGR010006292.1:0-62464 GCA_014170235.1 Listronotus bonariensis
CAAAAAAATTTTTGTAATTTTAGACACATAATGTGGAAAATATTTTATTTATTTTAAATAGAACGTTTTAAGGTGTTTTTTTATTACCTCATTTCAGTCTTTACCCACTTCACAAATACCGCTGCCCACAGACGCTCAGGTGTACCCACGGTCTACCCACGGTAGACCTGTGCAGTTTTTTATTCAGATAGACCTGAGACCTGAGCGTGTGTGGGGTAATCAGGTATAACTGTACAGTTTTAAATGCACAGTTTTTTCTCCGGTCGGCCGAAACACTACTCGGGTAGACCTGAGACCTGAGCGTGTGTGGGACAATCAGGTTTAAGTGCACAGTTTTTTTCCTTCGGTCGGCCGTAAACAGATTTCTTTTGAATGAATAATAAAGTTTAGCAGGTAAAGGATATAATAATTAAAAATGATATAATTTAAATAAATGTTTAGGTTAAATGACAAATACGGTATTGCTGTCCCACAATATATGTAAATAGTTTCGTTTTATTTTATTGTTTTTTTATGATTTTTTTTTAAGAAAAAATATTTCTTATTGAGGCTTTTAAATACTTTCCTTCTTTAATAAAATGTATTATACAGGGTATACTATTTTCGATGTTTAGTACAGTGATCTTGAAAACCGCTGCCGCTACAGAGATGGTTAAATGGGAAAAGAACTGTATTTTTTAGTGCTTAGTTTAAATCGCTTTTTATTTCATTCAAAATAATCATGGCTTACTAAAAAAACAACCCAAAAAATGTTTTGTATTGTTTAAAAAATTCTGTTGCCATAATCAATAACTATGTATTTTTTCAATTACAAATAAACCAGTTCACCCTCGAGTTCACAAAGGATACCGGCTTTAGTCGCCTTTTAAAATAAACAGGTTAAAAAACTTTACAACCTCTACGGTCGACCCGAGTGTCTGTGGCGGGTACAAAGGGGTATTTTTGATTTTACTTCGGTCGCCTAAACAGGTTAAAAAAACTGTACAGTTTTGCCCACACACACTCAGGTCTACCTGAATAAAAACTGTACAGTTCTTTCGATCAGGTGGACCGTGGGTAGACCTGAGCGTCTGTGGGGGTGTAAGATAACTTGCAACCCGGTCTTTTTAACTGCTTGTAATCAGTGGCGGCTCGTGCATTGGAGAACAGGGGAGGCTAAAGTCATAAGGACTATATAAACACAGAAAAAGCGGGTAATTTTTTTGGGTACCGCATCTATTTAAAGCAAAATACGTAATAGTTGCATAAATGCAAACAAAAATTATTGTGTATTGCCACATTTATCGTTAAATTTAAAATTTTACGCATAAAAACGAACATTAAAAAAACAAAAACAAGGAAAAAGGTTGTCTTTGAGTTATTTAATATAAACTAACTCTTCTCGTTTAATGGGAATAAATTGCATTTATTGTCCCAACTAATATTAAATCCTTGATTTTGTCAATTATCTGACGTTTTAATTGAAATCAAATTTGGTTAAGATTTTCACAGAGTTTTAATAGTGTTTAATTTATTATCATAAGGTAAAGAATTATAATTATTTGTTAGCAGCCAATCCACTATATCGTCGGATTTTTTAATGTCGTCTAACTTATCCATAATAATTTGAAAAAAAAACATACCAAAAACACCTTTAAAGAAAATACTTTAAAAACACATAAAAAATATTGTAAAAAGCACTGCTATACTGCCACACAAATATTATTAACAAACAGTGAAACGATTTACCGAAATATTTTTATTAGTTTCGGCCCTCCACGCCATTCGGAATAACTAAATCCAAACACACAAGTGACACGAGCACTAACAAAGACCAACTGAGGCTTGCCTCCGCCGAGGGTTTAATTTAAGCGACGAAAATTAAAAAGCGGACGTTTGTCTTTGCTTGATCGGGCTCGCGAAACTGTGTTTTTTAAAGCGGACGGTAGTATTAGCCGCAGACTAATAAATTACAAGAGTACTTCGTATACTTATGATGAAGCCCTAGAAAGGCGAAACAATTGTAGAGTAATGCTCTAATAATTATTGAAACATTAAAAAGCAATTTTTTTCCTATTTAGTATTAATATTTTAAAAATGTTTCACAAGAAACCAACTGCGGATACAATTCAGTGTAATAACTTTTACTATTTTAAATCTTTTATTTTTTTAGTATACTAGACCAATAAAACACTTGACCTAATTAAAGTAGTCAAATTCTTATATAATTTTGTGTACATGTAGTTTGAAGTATCTACTTTTAAATACACAACATGAGCCATTAAAATTTCAAAACTGCTTTTTGGCCAAAATAATGTATTTCTATCCCATAGTGGACTAGTGTATTTTATCTTATTTCGATAGAATACGACATTCTTAATACAATGATACCTCATATGTAATTTTTTGACACTTTTGCTGTATTCTTTTTATTTTCCAATCTAGAGTGCCATGATTAAGGTAAAACGGTTTATTTTAAGTCAAGTAGCCATGGAAAAATTAAATTTATCGCCTTTTGTTTTTTACGACTTCTCAGGGCGAAGTCAAAGTTTGCAAAATCCTATTTATGGGCATAGCTCTTTTTCTAAATAAAACGAGGATGTCTCGTTAGCATATACGAAAAAACATTTTATTCAAATCAACAAATTGCCAGATTTGCATAAAAAAAAGATAGTTGTCAAAAAACTGTCGCAAAGATAAACTTTTACTATTAATATAAAGGGCTCAAACGTTCACAATATATTTTTTGCCACGCTGAACAATTTTTTCGATATTTTTCAAAAAAGAAACTGCACCTACACACCAAAGGGTTTAAAAATGATTTTACATTGGTATAAACAAACAAAACAAAGGCTAAATAAACACTTCATTTCAAAAACTTATTAAATTTTACAATCATGAAATTCAAAAACGTATTTTATTTATTTAGCAGTAAAAGTAAACAAAAAAACTCAACTACAACATAAAAAAATAATTCTAGGTTCTTTAAATTTTAATTTAAATCCATTAATCAATTGACAAGCTAAAATGGCCGGTGCAATATCAGACGTACTTCTGCACACTGTAATTATTTACCTTCGCAAAAGCTCGTGCGGTAAAGCTTTAATTAACTTTATTCTAACACAAGGGAATAAGAGGATAAGTTTGAATGGCCGATGCCGGAGTTAGGTGGAGCTTAATACACTTTGTTCTGCAGTGTTTCGTAGAAAACAATAAGTTCATGTTAACACGTGAATTCATTGAAAAAAAATAAAGCTTATCGTATTAGTCTTTAAAAGATCAAAGCAAGCGAAGTAAACACACCCCTTATTTTTTAACCGACTTTAAAAAGAAGTAGGTTATCAATTCGTCCCCAATGATCTGAAAAATAAAACGGATAGCTAATAGAAAATTTTCCCCATATATTTTCAATAGACCTGCGCACGAATTTTTGACCACACACTGGGATAGTTGCTGCCCACCTTTGGACATGCGCAGTTCTCATAAAAGTTAGTGTTTTTCAATTAAAATTCAATATAGTGTTGGCAACATTGACAAAATTTGCAGTATTTTAATAAATATAGTGGTTGCAACACTGAAAATGTTTACTTAAACAGCGACAGGGCCACACTCATCATAACATAATTGATAATTTGGGATTTCCCGATCGTAAAATCCAGGTAAAATTGACGCCGTCAGCCGCCCAAAGCCAACCTCTCATCTACGGTCGACCGTTATTAGTTATTTAGTATTCGTCCTTTCATTTGTGCTTCTGAGTCTTAGTGTTTTTCAGTGGTGTTTTTTTCTTGTGGTTTTGATTACAAATATGATGTCAGTTTGGCCGTAACCCGAAAAATTTTTAGTATAATATTTTCTCAGATCACGAACGTTTGCAGACGACTAAAGGCAAAGGTGAAAACTTGGTCAAGTAAAATGAGGGGACGGCGTTTACAAATAGCACAAACTGAACAAAAACGTTATTTTACAATCACAAAATTTAAAAATTCAAGTATTTTATTTATTTAGCAGTAAAAGTAAACAAAAAAAAAACAACTACAAAATAAAAAAATAAATTAATTCTAGGTTCTCTAAATTTTAATTTAAATCCGTTAATCAATTGACAAGCTTAAATGGCCGGTGCAATATCAGACGTACTTCTGCACACTGTAATTATTTACCTTCGCAAAAGCTCGTGCGATAAAGCTTTAATTAACTTTATTCTAACACAAGGGAATAAGAGGATAAGTTTGAATGGCCGATGACGGAGTTAGGTGGAGCTTAATACAATTTGTTGTGTAGTGTTTCGTAGAAAACAATAAGGTCATGTTAACACGTGAATTCATTGAAAAAAAATAAAGCCTATCGTATTAGTATTTAAAAGATCAAAGCAAACGAAGTAAACACACCCCTCATTTTTTAACCGTCTTCAAAAAGAAGTACCTAGGTTATCAATTCGTCCCCAATGATCTGAAAAATAAAACGGATAGCTAATAGAAAATTTTCCCCATATATTTTCAATAGACCTGCGCACGAATTTTTTACCACACACTGGGAAAGTTGCTGTCCACCTTTGCACATGCGTAGTTCTCATAAAAGTTAGTGTTTTTCAATTAAAATTCAATATAGTGTTGGCAACATTGACAAAAATTTGCAATATTTTAGTAAATATAGTGGTTGCAACACTGAAAATGTTTACCTAAACAGCGACAGGGCCACACTCATCATAACATAATTGATAATTTGGGATTTCCCGATTGTAAAATCCAGGTAAAATTGACGCCGTCAGCCGCCCAAAGCCAACCTCTCATCTACGGTCAACCGTTATTAGTTATTTAGTATTCGTCCTTTCATTTGTGCTTTTGAGTCTTAGTGTTTTTCAGTGGTGTTTTTTTCTTGTGGTTTTGATTACAAATATGAGGTCAGTTTGGCCATAACCCCAAAAATTTTTAGTATAATATTTTCTCAGATCACGAACGTTTGCAGACGACTAAAGGCAAAGGTGAAAACTTGGTCAAGTAAAATGAGGGGACGGCGTTTACAAATAGCACAAACTGAAGAAAAACGTTATTTTACAATCACAAAATTTAAAAAATTCAAGTATTTTATTTATTTAGCAGTAAAAGTAAACAAAAAACCCAACTACAATATAAAACAAATAATTCTAGGTTCTTTAAATTTTAATTTAAATTCGTTAATCAATTGACAAGCTAAAATGGCCGTGGCAATATCAGACGTACTTCTGCACACTGTAATTATTTACCTTCGCAAAAGCTCAGTGCGATAAAGCTTTAATTAACTTTATTCTAACACAAGGGAATAAGAGGATAAGTTTGAATGGCCGATGCCGGAGTTAGGTGGAGCTTAATACACTTTGTTCTGTAGTGTTTCGTAGAAAACAATAGGGTCATGTTAACACGAGAATTCATTGAAAAAAAGTAAAGCTTATCGTATTAGTCTTTAAAAGATCAAAGCAAAGGAAGTAAACACACCCTCATTTTTTAACCGACTTCAAAAAGAAGTAGGTTATCAATTCGTCCCCAAAGATCTAAAAAATAAAATGGATAGCTAATAGAAAATTTTCCCGATATATTTTCAATAGACCTGCGCACGAATTTTTGACCACACACTGGGATAGTTGCTGTCCACCTTTGGACATGCGCAGTTCTCATAAAAGTTAGTGTTTTTCAATTAAAATCCAATATAATGTTGGCAACATTGACAAAAATTTGCAATATTTTAATAAATATAGTGGTTGCAACACTGAAAATGTTTACCTAAACAGCGACAGGGCCACACTCATCATAACATAATTGATAATTTGGGATTTCCCGATCGTAAAATCTAGGTAAAATTGACGCCGTCAGCCAACCTCTCATGTACGGTCGACCGTTATTAGTCATTTGGTATTCGTCCTTTCATTTGTGCTTTTTGAGTCTTCGTGTTTTTCAGTGGTGTTTTTAACTTTCGTTTATTTTAGTTTTGTTAGTTTTTCTTGTGATTTTGATTACAAATATGAGGTCAGTTTGGCCCTAACCCCAAAAATTTTCTCAGATCACGAACATTTGCAAACGACTAAAGGCAAAGGTGAAAACTTGGTCAAGTAAAATGAGGGGACGGCGTTTACAAATAGCACAAACAGAACAAAAACCTTATTAAATTTTACAATCATAAAATTTAAAAATTCAAGTATTTTATTTATTTAGCAGTAAAAGTAAACAAAAAAACCCAACTACAACATAAAAAAAATTCTAGGTTCTTTAAATTTTAATTTAAATTCGCTAATCAATTGACAAGCTAAAATGGCCGGTGCAATATCAGACGTACTTCTGCACACTGTAATTATTTACCTTCGCAAAAGCTCGTGCGATAAAGCTTTAATTAACTTTATTCTAACACAAGGGAATAAGAGGATAAGTTTGAATGGCCGATGCCGGAGTTAGGTGGAGCTTAATACACTTTGTTCTGTAGTGTTTCGTAGAAAACAATAGGGTCATGTTGACACGTGAATTCATTGAAAAAAAGTAAAGCTTATCGTATTAGTATTTAATAGATCAAAGCAAGCGAAGTAAACACACCCCTCATTTTTTAACCAACTTCAAAAAGAAGTAGGTTATCAATTCGTCCCCAAAGATCTGAAAAATAAAATGGATAGCTAATAGAAAATTCTCCCCATATATTTTCAATAGACCTGCGCACGAATTTTTGACCACACACTGGGATAGTTGCTGTCCACCTTTGGACATGCGTAATTCTCATAAAAGTTAGTGTTTTTCAATTAAAATTCAATATAGTGTTGGCAACATTGGCAAAATTTGCAGTATTTTAATAAATATAGTGGTTGCAACACTGAACATGTTTACCTAAACAGCGACAAGGCCACACTTATCATAACATAATTGATAATTTGGGATTTCCTGATCGTAAAATCCAGGTAAAATTGACATCGTCAGCCGGCCAAAGCCAACCTCTCATCTACGGTCGACCGTTATTAGTCATTTAGTATTCGTCCTTTCATTTGTGCTTTTTGAGTCTTCGTGTTTTTCAGTGGTGTTTTTAACTTTCGTTTATTTTAGTTTTGTTAGTTTTTTATTTGTTGTTTTGATTACAAAT
The DNA here is from genome assembly GCA_014170235.1 of Listronotus bonariensis. Classification (NCBI taxonomy): domain Eukaryota; kingdom Metazoa; phylum Arthropoda; class Insecta; order Coleoptera; family Curculionidae; genus Listronotus; species Listronotus bonariensis. The sequence continues at coordinate 7,069 of JACEGR010006292.1, forward strand.
ATGAGGTCAGTTTGGCCGTAACCCCAAAAATTTGCAGCCTAATATTTTCTCAGATCACGAACGTTTGCAAACGACGAATAACTAAATTTTACAATCATAAAATTTAAAATTTAAGTATTTTATTTATTTAGCAGTAAAAGTAAACAAAAAAACTCAACTACAACATAAAAAAAAATAATTCTAGGTTCTTTAAATTTTAATTTAAATCCGTTAATCAATTGACAAGCTAAAATGGCCGGTGCAATATCAGACGTACTTCTGCACACTGTAATTATTTACCTTCGAAAAAGCTCGTGCGATAAAGCTTTAATTAACTTTATTCTAACACAAGGGAATAAGAGGATAAGTTTAAATGGCCGATGCCGGAGTTAGGTGGAGCTTAATACACTTTGTTCTGTAGTGTTTCGTAGAAAACAATAACTTCATGTTAACACGTGAATTCATTGAAAAAAATAATGCTTATCGTATTAGTCTTTAAAAGATCAAAGCAAACGAAGTAAACACACCCCTCATTTTTTAACCTACTTCAAAAAGAAGTAGGATATCAATTCGTCCCCAATGGTCTGAAAAATAAAACGGATAGTTAATAGAAAATTTTCCCCATATATTTTCAATATAACTGCGCACAAATTTTTGACCACACACTGGTAAAGTTGCTGTCCACCTTTGCACATGCGTAGTTCTCATAAAAGTTAGTGTTTTTAAATTAAAATCCAATATAGTGTTGACAACATTGACAAAATTTGCAGTATTTTAATAAATATAGTGGCTGCAACACTGAAAATGTTTACCTAAACAGCAACAGGGCCACACTCATCATAACATAATTGATAATTTGGGATTTCCCGATCGTAAAATCAAGGTAAAATTGACGCCGTCAGCCACCCAAAGCCAACCTCTCATCTACGGTCGACCGTTATTAGTCATTTAGTATTTGTCCTTTCATTTGTTCTTTTAAGTCTTCGTGTTTTTCAGTGGTGTTTTTAACTTTCGTTTATTTTAGTTTTGTTAGTTTTTCTTGTGGTTTTGATTACAAATAAGAAGTCGTTTGGCCGTAACCCCAAAAATTTTCAGCATAATATTTTCTCAGATCACGAACGTTTGCAAACAACTAAAGGCAAAGGTAAAAACTTGGTCAAGTAAAATGAGGGGACGGCGTTTACAAATAGCACAAACAGAACAAAAACGTTATTAAATTTTATAACCATAAAATTTAAAAGATTCAAGTATTTTATTTATTTAGCAGTAAAACTAACAAAAAAACCCAACTAAAACATAAAAAAATAATTCTACGTTCTTTAAATTTTAATTCAAATCCGTTAATCAATTGACAAGCTTAAATGGCCGGTGCAATATCAGACGTACTTCTGCACACTGTAATTATTTACCTTCGCAAAAGCTCGTGCGATAAAGCTTTAATTAACTTTATTCTAACACAAGGGAATAAGAGGATAAGTTTGAATGGCCGATGCCGGAGTTAGGTGGAGCTTAATACACTTTGTTCTGTAGTGTTTCGTAGAAAACAATAGGGTCATGTTGACACGTGCATTCATTGAAAAAAAAGCTTATCGTATTAGTCTTTAAAAGATCAAAGCAAGCGAGGTAAACACACCCCTCATTTTTTAATCGACTTTAAAAAGAAGTAGGTTATCAATTCGTCCCCTTAATTTTTTTATGGTTCGCGATTTCTCCGTCAATTGCGGACTGATTTTAAAAATTATTTTTTAGGACCGTTAAAAAAATGCTGTTTTTTTAATCGTGAACATGCAGTTAAAGTACTACATTCTAGTACACTACATAAAGTGTTAAAAAAGTAACTTTTTTTAACACTTCTAAGCTTTTTTCACACTTTGAATTAGTGTTTTGTTTCAATGCCTACTACAATTAACTTAATATCAATTTGTGCAATGTAAGAGTAAACGCGACATCAATTGAACCAAACGGTCAAGTTACCTATGATTTCGTCATTATTTCTTTCAGTTCATATGTCACTAGTTTTAAAATTTGACAGTTTGCAAATAACTTTAATAGAAATTATTGAAAATTGATAGTTATAATGAATTTGGATGACTAAGAAATTAAAAAGGAATTTATACTGTTTTAGTATTATTTCAACAAAAACAGTACATACAATTTCCTAAAATTAAATAATAAATGCATAGTTATGAAGAGGATAATTGTATCTTGATTTTTTGTTGCAATATAATGGCTGTGCTGCAAGAATTAAAATTTTAAAAAGTTTAGATAAATAAAACATGTATAAAATGTTATTTTGGAAAATTGGATAAAAGTTATGTAATGGATTGTCAAATATTTTTAATTCTATTTGGTTGTGACATTTTTTAATACCTACGTTTAACGTTTATGTAAAAAAAAGTGTAAGAGTAACCTAGATATTGATTCTTGATTCTAAAAACCTTTTTTAACATTTTGCAGAATTTTTAAAAATAAAGGCACTTTTTCTTGGTTTACATGTATCTCAACGTTTTTCCGCGTCCAGACTTGCAACAATTGGCCGCGCCGCTCAATTCCCCGCCTCGCCATAAAGCGCGGACGTGGACGGAATTTACGTCGTTTCAAGGGCTTGGCGAATGATTTGCGGGTGATTCAAAGCTTGTTGGTTTTTGGCTTTAAAGGAGTGCGCAAACAAGTTGATTAGTTTGGGCAGCGAATTGTTGCAAGTCTGGACGCGGCTTAAGAAGTAAAAGCATTTGCCATTAACGACTTTTTTAAAGATTAAAATTTTTGGTCCGTTTGGTCTATCGTAAACTTCATCCGTGGACTTACTGTATAATATTGTCATATTAAAAGTACTTAGAAAAACCCAATTTGTATGACAGGCAGTATGGATTTCGCCACAAAAGATCTACAGCAGATCTTCTTTCCCTCGTATCACACTCTTGGAATAAGTCTCTTGAGTTTCTAGGTGAGTCCCAGATCGTTGCTCTTGATATATCCAAAGCTTTTGACCAAGTCTGGCATGCCGCACTTCTTAATAAACTTCCCTCCTATATTCTTTCAACTAAACTCTGTACTTGGCTCTCTAGTTAGCTATCTGATCGACGTATATCAGTTATTGTGGACGGCCATTCTTCAAGCTTTCACCAAGTAAATGCTGGAGTCCCTCAGGGCTCAGTTCTGGCACCAACATTGTTTCTTCTTCACATCAACGACCTTCTCTCGTCCACAACTAATTCCATTCATAGTTTCGCCGACGATAGTACCCCTTCACTCCAGTTTTCAGGTTCCTAAGCCCATTACTAAACCTGACTTGGAAAACAAACGCAGAGTGATGCAGATATCTCTTTCGAAAGATCTTAATTTAATATTGGATTGGGGCGCCAAAAATCTCGTCCATTTTGTCTCGGAAAGAGTCATCAAATACTCATCCTCTACTTATATGCGGCCAAGTTTTACAGAGCAAAGACACCTTCAATATTGTGGGCGTCACATTTGAAAGTAACCTTAACTGGCATAAACACATTGTATCTATAGCCACGGCAGCTTCAAAAAGCTTGGATTTCTCTTTCGAGCCAAAAGTATTTTTCCGCTTCTAATTTATATACTTTATATGTGTCCCAAATCCCACCTCCCTTGGAGTATTGTTCCCATGTCTGGGGCAAGGCGTCCCCCACAATCCTAAGCATTCTTGATTCTATTCAAAGAAGAGCTATTCGTCTCATTAATGATCCTTAACTTACAGAAAGGTTTCCCTCTCTTGCCCATCGTCGGGCTGTGAGGGATTTATCGCTTTTTTATAAGTACTTCCATGGCTTCTGCTCTGAAGAATTGTCCAGAATAGTTTCTCCACTCACGGTTCCCAACAGAGAAACTCGTGGTTCCGCGCGTATGCATCCCAATACGGTCCAACTAGACAGGCCCCGAACTTTTCACTTTGTTCGTTCTTTATTCCCTTCCCCCAAATCTTCAAGTATTTAAGGCCCGTGTCAACAAACTCCCTCTTACCTCGCTTAAGACACCCACGGTACGTTAGTATTTAGGCTTTAAGCCTTCGTGGTTTGTCCAAAGATAAAATCAAAAAAATATCCTACTATTACATTACATAAAAAATGTGTATAAAAAAATATATGTGACTAAAAAACACATGGAAATTCAATTTACAGAATGGAAAATTTAACAGCTAGTGCGAATAAGGTCCCGTTTTTTATGTTTCTTTTGGAAACAAAGTTTTTGGGATGTGTGTTTATTTTGTGTTTTTTATTTTCGGATGTTTAATTCCGCTTCCAAAACTTTTATATTACTTTGAGAGTTTGAAAGTTTGGCAAGAAGTTCAATGTTTATTATCAACGCAGATTTTAAAAGAAAAATACTCATTCGTGCAACAACGTGGCCTAACAAGATGCTCGTGGGAAAATATGTTTTTTTTTTCTTTTTGGTAAAAAGACAGAGTAGAATTTTAAAACTTCTTCGCAGAAAGAAAATAAAATACTTATTTTTAAGAGGGGAAAGTTAGTTTATATTAACTTTTTTGGCATTTTTTTATGTTGCCAATGAGGTATTTTTTGAATTGCTTAACAAAAATACTTCCAACCCGGTACTCGAATACTGGGTATGCTGATATTCAAGTACTTAAAATCCCGCTATTCGAATACTTAACATTTGTATTCGAATCATTCAAAAACGGTATTCTAAATACAAATTCTCGAATACTGACCAAAAGAGTATTTTGCCGAATGCCGAATACGAAACACACAGGTGTATTTGAAAACTTTTAAATTCAACCCAATGTAGTTTCGAATACGATTTAGAAATACCGAGTATTGCTATACTATCCAACTTCGATTAAGTACAAACAACAGCAAGTAAAATTCTGACTATAAAATGTCATAATGCAATAAAATGGTTTATTCCAATAAGGGTCCTAAATAGCAATTGCAACGTTGCCAAGTCGCTTAACTTTAATGGCTAATTGCGATCTTGAATTGCTTGTTTACAATTGTGTCTTGATTTAACTATTGGTTTAAGGAAATTACTTTATTTTTTCTTACACCGACAATACTACTAATACGCAACAGGGGAGCCTACGAGGCTCAATGGGGTTTTACTCGAACTTTATTGGCGATTTCTAGGATCAATGAGACTTCTGGTGGTCAACGGCGCAACCTAAGAAAACAGGTGATCGGACATGTTCAACCATTGAAATGGATATAAATATAATATTATTTATTTACTTTGTTATGATTACCACGCATTTTTGAGCCTTGTGCGTGAATAGCTGTGTGTTTTGCTTAATGAAAAAGTCATTATTTTTACCTTATTAAAATGTTTATTATGGCATCAGGAGGAGCCATTAACATCTAAAATAAAAACGCGTGTATAATAAAAATAATATGGTTAGAACTCAAAATTTCTTCTCCTTCCACTGTGCACCTACTATCGGGAGTGCAAGTGAGGTATAAAGTAAAATGAGCTAGCGTCAAAAACAGTTCTTTACTCATTCCGAAAAAGTTTTACATGGCGCTTTCTTTACTAATCACCACTAACAAAAAGTATGTTAAAACCATCAAGGGCACTACTCAAACTCACAAATCGAGTTTTAACACACTTAATACGTATAAATCTATACAAATTCGCGGCTGAATTGAAACTTAAAATACTAAAAAACACGCTTTTATATGCAACCGAACTAAAAATTAAAAAATAATTTTTCATTACCAAAAGTTTGTATTACAGTAATAAAAGGTCAAACAATGAATCATAATTATATACCTCAAAATAGAATTAAAAATAAAATTTAAGATAATAACAGAATAATTCACTTCAGAATAAAAGCGTGGGGTCCTTAATATATTAAATGTTATAATTATTTCATTTGTAAATATCTATGAGGGAAAAGTTATGAAAAAAATAGTAAAATTCATCCCACGCTTTTTACTCTGAAGTGAATTATTCTGTTATTATCTTAAATTTTATTATAATTCTATTTTAAGGTATATAATTATGATTCATTGTTTGACCTTTTATTACTGTAATACAAACTCTTTGTAATGAAAAATTATTTTCTAATTTTTATCCAACACTTACATATAATATCTACATAATTGATCAGATTTTGAGGATATAAAGTGTACTATAAGTCACTAGTGAGCTAAAGTACCCTTTAGCTCACTAGTGAATTGTAGACAATACAAAATTTTGTTGCTGGTGTTGACAATGACAAGTAACAAATAATGGATGACGTTTTCAAATTATTTTCGATATTAAAAACGATTTATACGAAAGTGTTGGATAAAATTTTGTATTAGACACGTGAGTTATTACATATAAGTCACTTAAGAAAATTACCTTTTAACTTAAACTTTTCTTGCGTGACTTATATGTAATATAACTCACTTATCTAATAAATAACTATTAGTTCGGTTTGCATATAAAAGCGTGTTTTTTTAAACTATTATTTATTTTTCATTATTTAGTTCGATATATCAATTAGTTTTCTGCGGACATGTGATGAAATGTTTCACGAACTATTTCGTAATCTAATCATTTCATTTAAAGCTTCACTGTTGCATGGGGTTTTAGAACGCAACTACTCCGAACAAGTTTCTGTCAGCCTTATGCTGAGAGTACGTCCGAAATGCACGCATGCGCAGATCGCGCATTAGCTCTTTCTCTGTTACTCTCCTACAGAAAATCTATAAAGGAATTTATTTATCCTGGCGATCCTAATCAGGATAACGGGATACTGTTTGCAGATTATTGCATTGTCATGGGTCCTTGATACGTGTGCAAAGTTTCAAAAAAATCGAATCGCTGGAAGTTGGAGAAAATTAAGCCTAAAGATTCCATTACATACATACATAAAAGCGTGTTAAAAAAATAATGTATATCTTTTTATCGGTAGGGAAAGCGGCTATTGATTTTTAAATATGTTAAAAAATACTGTTATTATTTCGGCTTGTGGAAATCGTTCGGATCGTATCGGATTATATATGTTTCGTTATCTTTAAATAAAAAAAAAAATAGTCACGCTCGAGAATGTCAAAATAACGTTTTTTACAACTTCGTAGCCCGCTTTCTTTACATCACTTTCAAATTGTTAGATTAGTGGAATATACACTGTTTAGCATGTAATTAACTCACCCTAACCTAATAAGACGCGCTTGAAGATTTCTGATGGATATATTTTTGTTTTTTACCAATTTATGTGTAAATTCCGAAATCCCCCTCTTGGGCTCCCCGATCATAGTCTACCGAGAATTCAAAACATAGACCATTTAACTACTAAGTCTTGTTTTTTACAATTTGAAAACAAACATTTACAAACATAAGCTTACCTCTGTCCCACAGTGACTCGAATTAGACCCGGCATGTTATGAACACTCCATTTCGCAACTACCGGCGTGTAGGTGGCGCTGAACATCGCTATTTTTCTGTCGCTGTTATCGCATGCTCCCAGAATCTGATCGAGCTGATCACGGAAGCTGCGGCTGCCATCTTCAAACAGTTTATCGGCTTCGTCTATTACCAGCCATTGAATGCTGAAACAAAATACAGTATGTCTAAAAAGTCTGAAATCGCTCAAATATCTCAGAGAATTTTGGACCAAACGAAGGAGAAATCTGGCAACACAGCACAGTAGGAATGTCATGCACAGCCTAGAAGTAAACGGAAACAAGTTCAAACGATGGCTTAAAAGGTTTTTTTCTGTTTTTAAAAGTTAAGTCGTAGCGTGTTTATTATTATATAAAGAAAAAATAAATGTATAATTCATTGTTATATTTAAAAATAGGACCTGTGGCAATATTATGGTCAAGCGTTGTTTCTACGTTTTTAAATGTGCGCGTATAGTTGGTGCGTACGGCACATACGCGCTATGCCACGAACGTTGTGTTTCGGCCTGCAAAACGAATTACCCAAGTTATATTAAAACAGAGGGTTATCAAACAACATTTTATTTCCCATGTAAACGATGAAATTAGGAAAGCCCTGGTTGTGCAAGCTATTGACCGGATAAGTGTTTTTTTTTTTAATAGAAGTAAAAGTAGTACCTAATGGACAATATATCTTACGGCTACTAATTAACTCAATAAGTGTGTTTTTAAAAATTGTTTATTTGATATTAATAGTGTGTATAGTGCACCAAAACAATTATTTACCCCAAGACTTTTATTCTTCATAAGATATAAATTGATATTTAAATATATGCAAACACTACTGTTGATTTAGTTTTTAAAGTAGATGCAAACAATACAGTATAAGCAAAACAGCAAAAGTAAGGTTAGGTTTGGTAGTAGAATAAAAAGCAAGTGTGCCAGATTGTAACATCATAAATTAATTACTGATTAAGAATATCCGTAAAAGTGCAAGTCCGTTTTAATTTCTTAACACTATTTGATTTTTATTACTGCTATAAATTTTTCGCTAATAAGAGCCTATGTATAAATGATATTTTAATTAATACGGCATTAAAATTTTAACCTTTTTAAATAATTGATATTAAAATTTCTACAATCCGGCAACCACGCAGTTTAACATAATAACGATAACGATAAGCTCTTTCGGTATTCATCCGTAATTAAAGGAGTCCGGTATGGTTAATAACGATAACGGATCATGTTTGCGTTATTGTGCACTCTCGGAATAACGTTAACCACAACGGAATTGCAAAATAAGGTGCAAAATGCTCCTATTATTAAGAGGATGCTGTAGCACTGATTTAAACGCGATTTCGCCGCTTTTTAAATATTTGTTTTGAAAAAATTGTACATAGAAAGCTTAGCATCCAAAGATTATCGGAAAGTTAATTGATTTTTGGTAAAGTTCATAATTAACACATGAAATTTTCCAAAATTATAAACCGTTAAAATAATCAACCTTCCGATAATCTTTGGATCATTTTAAGAAACTTTTCTATGTACAACTTTTTCCAAAACAAATATTTAAAAACGGCAGCGAATCGCGTTTTAGAATGGAATTAAATGAAATATGTGGAATTGCGTGAAGTTGGGGAAAGTAAAGTGGAATTGTGATGGAATTGTGTGGAATTGTTGTGGAATTGTAGAGGAATTGTGGAGGAACTTTGGTGGAATTGTGTGTAATTGTAATCTTAATTTCATCTTCTTTTTGTATTTCTTCAAAGTAAATGGGGTTTTTTGCTGTTCAATTTTTTTATGACAAAAACAGCAACAAATATGCCCTTGATCTGCCACTTTCTAAAATTAAAGTGGAAGTGTCATGGAATTGTGTGCAATTGTGATAAAATTTAGTGGAATTGTGGTGGAATTGTCGTGTACACATTTTCGTCAGTGGTTTACCCCTCGAGGAATATGCAATTTACCGATTTTTTTTAATAAAAAACTAAGCAAGCTACGTGCAAAAAATAAAAAAAAATATACGTATTTTAATTTCCATTATTTAAAAAATATAAAAGAATTGTACAAACATCAGTGGCGTATAGTATTTTTGTCAAAAATACTATACTGTGTCACTTAAGGCGCCACTGGACATAATAAATGTAGTTAAGGCATAATGCCCGCCAAATTTAATCTAAATCGGATAAGAAACATTTAAGATATTATTTTAAAATAATTAAATAATTTCAACACCCTGTACCTTGAAAACAAGACAGAATTAGCTCAAAAATAGGTCCTTTAATTTTTTTACCGCAATCAGGAGACACATTGTCTAACTAAATTATATTACTTGTGATAATCCAAAAATTCAAAAGCCGTAATGTAACACTGATTCACAAACTTTAACTTTGCGCACTCTCGTGGAAAAATAGTTTTCAAATTCAGCTTTACCGACGCGACGGCCTGTTAGTTGCCAGAGGTTCGTTATTTCAACTGAAACTGTCGGAAAAAAGAGACAGAACTCTTTAGAACTTTTTAACGGATTACAATAAGATCATTTAAACTGCAGGAGTTCAACTAACCAGAAGTAATTTATTTTAGTTTGGCTTTCGCATTTCTTAAACGCAAATAGTCGTTTCTAATGGTTTTATGGCAAAAGTTTAGAGAATTTAAAGCTAATAAGAAACATTCAAACGGATATACGACTGTGTAACTGCTGTAGAGTGTGGGATATTAATTTTAAGTTTCGCATAAGAAAGGGCACAACTTAAACCGAGTATCTCTAACCCAGAAAACAATGTTAAGTAAAGCTGTTTGAGTAGATAGTACTTCAGATTTATCGTTTGGATAATATACAGACATGTCCACGCTACTAGAAACATAGACAGGAAACTGATAAATTTACTACTGTCCGCTTCGATTGATAAACTTATCCGCATAATTAACCGAACGTGATCTCAGTTTGTAATAAAAAACATTCCACAATTTTATCGCATCGTTTTTGCGAGTTTTGTTTACATTCGCTCGAGTCAGGCGAATGTAAGTCAATTCGCCTAAGTATTTGCTATGTTTTTACTACAATGGACTTGTCTGTATACAGGATGCACACGACTACGTAAAAAAACTTAGGTAGCCACTTTGTTAATTTTAAATAGATTTTTAATGTCAAACGAAGTTCGTCGATTTGTCGATAAAAAAAATCCTACGACCTCATGTGAAAATAGCAAATAGCACATTGTTTTCATGCATATAAAATAGCTTATAACTAGTATTGCAGAGCTGTCATATTATTATTTAAACTAAATTTGGAATAATCAGGCTGTTAATTGGAATCACACCAAAAGAAGATATAATATTTTTTACGTTAGAATCTCTTTAAATTATAAAATGATTTTAAGTTATACAAAGTTACTAGGTAGGTGATTTTCGGTTTTAAAATATTGTCGAACAGTATACTATACCGCACTGAGGAAAAGTATATACAGAAGAACAGACAGAACTCTTTAGAACTTTTTAACGGATTACAATAGAATCAATGCCGGATTTAAGCATAGACAACACAGGCAGTAGTTGCCTATGGGCCGCCACCACAAGAAGGCTCCACCACACCACCAAAAATAAGAAAAGGAATTAAAAGGGAAAAATGTTAAGGTCTATTTTTGCTCTTTAAAATGTTTTGGTGACTGTATATGAAAATGTTTGAAGAAAGGTCGTAAGGACATTTTTGCAGACCGTGTGCCTCCACCACATGGTTTTATGTCCAAAAGTTTAAAGAATTTAAAGCTAATAAGAAATGTTGAAACGGATATACGACTGTGTAACTGCTGTAGAGTGTGGGATATTAATTTTAAGTTTCGCATAAGAAAGGGCACAACTTAAACTGAGTATCTCTAACCCAGAAAACAATGTTAAGTAAAGCGGTTTGAGTAGATAGAACTTCAGATTTATCGTTTGGATAATATATACCGGATTCACACGACTGCGTAAATAAACTTAGGACAGCTTTTTTGTTAATTTTAAATCGATTTTTAATGTCAAACTAGGTTTGACGGTTTGTCGATAAACTTAAACTTTGGGCACCTGTCGTGAAAAAATAATTTTCAAATTCAGCTTTGCTGACACCCTGTTAGGTGTCTGAGGTTCGTTATTTCAACTGAAACTATCTCAAAAAAGACAGAACTTATTAGAACTTTTTGACGGATTACAATAAGATCATTTAAACTGAAGGAGTTCAACTAACCAGAAGTAATTTATAGTGTTGCCGATACGATTTTTTGCCGATTCCGATATTTTAGTTGCCGATACCGATATAATATCGGTATTGGTACATTTAAAAAAAACATTAGTTTTTAAATGCAATAAATAAAAGTAAAAATTGTCACCAGAAGCAACGCTGTAAAGCATTTTTATGCAAATACTGGCATCGCCGCGAACCGTAAAGCCGCGTATACACTTGAGCACGAATCCGAATGAGTATAAACCGAACAAGAATTACTTTTATTACCTTTTTTAATGTTACCGTTAAAATTATAAAAATCAATATATATATGTTCATATAAGAAATAATTTAGTTATTTTATTTTAAAAAATATTGAAAAAATAGGTTTTACTTACAAACAAATAAAATAGTTAATCTTAAATACACCGATATTTATCGGCAAGATTTGCCGATAAGCCGATAAGATACCGATACACCGATATTTATATCGCTTTTTTTTTGGCAAAAACATTTGTTAATTTTAAAGCGATATTTAATGTCAAACAAAGTTTGTCGATAATAATATACTTTAAAAGCAGTGGTGGTGCTAGACTAAAAATGGACGTAAGCGACATCACTATCAAAAAATATGTCAAAAACCAAAAAAGCTTTCCAAATTTTTAAAATTCTAGTGAGGTGAAATATGACTACACTTCCAGCAAAAAGTGATTTAGGGCCAAAATATCTTTAAAACCGCTAAATTTATGTTAACAAAATTTGGTATTCAGGGGTTTTTGATATGCCCAGTTAATCCGTAATATCTGCATTGTTGCAAATTTTAATAGAATTGCGGTGTTGTCATATCTCGGTAACCGGTAAAGATTAAATTTTGAAAACTTGGAATCTTACTAAAATTGGTACGATCATTTTATTGCAATAAAAATAAATTGGGCATTTTATCCAAAATACCAATAATATTACATGTAGCGCAATACAGGAAAATCTGGCATTAATGGCAGTATCACTGATCAATTCTACTTGTCCAGAAACCCGTAAAAGCCTAAAATAGCTTAACTGGTTTTAGAGATATTTAAGCGCATCTGAACTTTTTACCTAAAATGTGGTGTTGTCATATCTTAGCAGCTAGTAAAAATTGAAATTTAAAAATTTGTGAACTTAGTAAATTTAGCCTACGCAATTTATTACAATGGCAATAAATGGGATATTCCATTTAAAAAAACGACAACAAAAAATGGCTTTAGGGAACCCCTACCCCCGTTTCTATTAGAATATATAAAAAATACTTTTTAAAATCTTGGTACAGGCTTTTGTAACCTTTTTAATCGCCCCTGTAAAATTTGTAATTAGGAAATTTAATACAAAATTATCACTTTACTTGCAAAACGTGTGCAGTATTCCATTAATTAAAAAGTTGACCTAATCAAATTAACTGTACGGTTGTTTAATTTTTTATGTCAATAAAAGGCAAAATTTAAAATAAATACAACAAAATGCAGACTGCCAACCAAAGTAAACAGATGTTGTTTTAACAATTTAATTTCTCCGCTATAAAAGATAAATACGGCCATGTAATTATTGTTTATTTGTATTTTATTTATTTATTTAAACAAAATAGGGAAACCCCATTATATTATTTTATTATTTGTATTTGTTTATACATTATGTCCACAAATGGACCACAAATGTTCAAGAAAGTTGTACATGGCAACTGCTTTTGCTTTTAAAAAAAAACAAGATTCACGATGAGAAATTTATTTTGTTTTGTACAGAACTAACCAGAACAAACTACAAAAATGTGAAAATGGACCAAGACAAAACTACCTTTGATTTTACTAATTTAGTAAAATGTCAAATAAAAAAGGTTTTTAAAATAAAATGAGGATCCGATATCTGAAATTTCACATAAAATAAACAAAAAAAAATTTGGTATCATATTATTTTAATCATGTTTTACACCTTTTTTACGTAATTTACCTGGTTTTACATTTTCGTATTTAACTATATTTGACAAACTTTGACATTAATTATTGTGTTGTATCAAAGACAATTGTAGTTTTACTATAGACACCCAGAACAATGCTAAATTTTTGGTCATCAGCTTGGACGCTCGCTTCGTGGAATTTATGAAGCTGGTATCCATCGAGTACACACGTAAACAGTACGTATAATTCACATAACAAGTGTTATGTGGTATAATTTGCCGCTTCATAAATTCTGCTAAGCCAGCGTCCAAACTGATGACCAAAAATTTAGCATTGTTCTGGGAGTGTATAGTGAAACTACAATTGTCTTTGGTTGTATTAAAAATAGGTAAATTACGTATAAAAGGTGAAAAATAATTTTAAAAATATGACTCTAAAAACAAAATTTTGTTTATTTTATGTAAAATTTCAGATATGCGATCCTTAAAAATAAATGTAGTCTTGCCTTGGTCCATTTTCAGATTTTTGTAGTTTTTGGAGCACCTGTACAAAACAAAACAATTTTTTAACGTGAATCTTGTTTTTAACAAGCAAAAGCAGTTGCCAAACAACATTCTTAAACATTTAAATTTGCGCCCAATCATGGCCAAAAAATCAAAAAGGCCTAAAACTCTTTTGAAATGTCACATTCTGACTTAGAATTCTCTCAGGAATCCAAAAATATCAAAATATACAGAGTGTTCTATTTAAAAATTTAAAATTTTCGGTCAAACCGAAAGTGTCTGGAAAGCGAAAAATATGCGTTAACTCTCGTCTGCTCATACCATTTACCTATAACAAGTCTCTAGACGTTATGGTTTGTCTAAAAGATTCGTTGACACTTGGTATGTTCATTGTCCATACCTATAATGTTTTCTTCCTCCTAATTTACAATATAGAACCATCCCATAAAGTAAAAATAAAATTGACATTATACAAGATTACTCAAAAATTTTAAAATGTTTTTTTTAATTAATAATAGCCTGTACCATCATTTTTAAGCCAACCTTATGGCCATACCTTTATTTAAATACTATGTTAAAAAAAAATGGGTGAAGGTCGCTTTCTAAAAAAGAAATAATTATTTATCTTCAAAAGTTATCCCAAAATAAACAAAACTAATTTATTATTAAATTCATCAAAATAAAATGTAACCTTTCAAATATCTCGGTAAGGACAACAATAAATATATCTTTCTATTTATTTTACTGAGGAATCCACTGTTTAATTAATTTTCAACCTTTATGTTACAACCCATCAAGAGTAGAATCAATATTGGATAACTAAAATCATATCTAATTACGTCATTTTAGAATTTTTAATTTCTTCACAACTAAATTTAAATAATTTCAATTTTAAATATTGTTGAATTTACATTTTTAAGTTCTTTTTTATCATAAAATTCATAGGTTTTGATTTCTTCAGGAACTTAGTTTTTTGGATGCACAAGTTTGTACTCTGGTGTCTAGATCGCAGGGATCCTTTATTCATGCCTGAAAAGCATTAAAAAAAAATCTATATAAGAAAAAAATAGCTTACCTTGATAACTGTATAGCTGGTGGATCCTGTTTTAACAAATAGCATAATCTATTGGGTGTTGTAATGAGAATATCTGAAAAAAAAAAGAAAACAAATTAATAATCTGCCTAACTCTAATTAAAACAACTCAAAACAAATAAATAAAAACAACTGGTATGTCATCAAACTAACTGATGATAGACAATTACCATATTTTTGATTGCTTTTTGGTCCATACTGACTAAGTGCCTTTTTAATTTTGCTAATGACATGTATTCTAAATCCTCTTCCTTCCGACAGCCTAAGACATTCTCGCTGAGTTTGACTGGCCAATTCTCTAGTGGGGCACAAAATCAGTGCTCGAAAACTCTTGTTTCTGGGGTCTTTTGAGGTGTTGAATTATTGGTACCAAAAAAGCTGCAGTTTTTCCCGAACCAGTTGGGGCACATGCAAGGAGTTGCCTTCCTAAAAGTATAATGGTTATCAGGTATTTTTATATATTTAATCTTAAAAAAATAAACTACACAATAATCTTTTCAGATATTTTTATATTATTCATTTAATATTTACATATTATATACACACATAGGTATTTCTTATAAATCAGTAACCATATATTTTTTGGAACACAACATTATGTAAACACCATTTTAAAACTTCTTTTATTTTTTCACACTTTTTTTTTATAGAAGAGCATAACTTTACTTACAATAACAGTATTGCCATCGAACATAAAAACACCGTATGTGCATATAATAATCATATAACTTATGGTGTTTTTCAGTAGGACGGCAGAGTAACTATAGTCACTACCACAATTGGGAAGCTTTGCAATTTTCTGGATAAAAGTGTAAAATTAATGAAACACAGATTGTAAAGGGTGTCTATAAAATATTATCTACCTATTTATTATAGATATCAAAAAGTTGGGTGCAAAAAGAATGGAGAATATAACGAAAATAAAGTTAGTTTGATACTAACTAAACTGGTACCTACCTCTAACAGAACTGGTACTGCCTGCTTTTGAATGGGAGTTGGTTCCTCATAACCACATTTCTTTAAATTTTCGATAATATCTTTATCCACATTAAAGTCCTCAAATGACCTTGCTGGATCTGGAATACGTCTACCAACTACTGATATGTTATTAATATTTCTGTAATGGTTAATCTAAAAAAATAACAAATTATTTAATTAACTTTTTATAGGACTAATATTAAGGGATTGTTTTTAGAAAAAAAAACGTAATTTACTTAAAACTAGCACATATTTTTCTTTTATCCTGAAAAATACAAACCTCTTCTTGTTCCAATAATTGCTTCTTTCTTTTTAATTCATTTTCATCTAATTGTTTTCGTTTTTTGCCCTGTTTAACTACATTTTTTCATTCCACTTAATAACTCAATTGAGTTTGAATTGCTACTCTCATTTTTAATAGATTCTTTTGCGATTTCTTCCTCTTTAATTTCTGGTTTTATTCCTTTATCGAATAGCTGCTCCTTAAATAAATTAATTTAAAAAAGTCCTTTACTATTTACTTATTATATTAATTACCAAAATGAGTTTGTTAGAAATGCAATTTAGAAAAACTAACCCAACGAGAACCATCAGAATAGTTATATACCATATAGATAAGGCATAAGAAATGAAAATTAAATAAAATCTATTTTAGAACGTTTTTTGATCTTCAATGAGTATTATAAGTTTGTTTTTAAAAACTCGTTGACTGGAATTAGAATATGAAACTTGCTTGGAAACCAATGGAAACATTATATTACTTACCTTTTTGTGTTTACTGTTGACTTCTGACTTTTTGAAAACTTTGTACCTCTGGTCAGTTTTCTGAATATATCATAGGCGTCCATTTTTTACTATTTAATGGTGAAATATACTTTAAAAACTTAAAAACATGCAGTGCATTCACTAGTGCATAGGCCAAATACACGGTGTTAAAAGTAAGGTTAGAATAGAGATGAGCGACAGAGTCGAATATATTAACAGCATCGACATTGCAGGCAAGTAGTCCGTATCGATATCTTATGAACAATTTAGAATGAATAGAAACTTTGTTATCAAGTTCAGTGTAGGACAATGTGGAACTAAAAAGTAAAACTTAGTGTTAATAATTAAAAAAATCATTATTTGGCTTTATACGCGTTTAAGCAGTCGATTACTCCAGAATCCGATAACAAACCACTAGACCTAAATTACAGTTTAATATGTTCCAGAACTGTATATAAAAGTAATAACATGGAGAATTAGTGTCCGACGGAAACTTCGGTTTTGGCCAGTTTCGGCCAAAAAATAAAGTATCGGGTTCGGTTACGGTTTAGGCTAAAATTGGCCGAAACCGAAAATGACTTACTGATTTTGAAAGTTGTCGTGCGCTCGCCTAAGTTCGTTTTTTGCGGTAACGCTACTCTAATTCTAAATATATATATATATATAATATATATATATATATATATATATATATATATATATATATATATATATATATATATATATATATATTAAAATGGAATGGTTCTTAAAAGCGAAAGGCCTTTTTTGCTCTTCAAAATTTTATATTTTCTTTAATAAAACCGTTTTTCGTGGCCTAGCGGTACTAACTTAAAATAAACACATTTAACAATTATTTTTGCTTCAGCAAGCAAACACAAAAGAAATACATTTGAAAAAGTAAGGTTTTAGCCTTTAGGTATTTTTACTTTTAAAAACTTTTAATTTTGTGCTCGTCAGCCGTTCGGTTTACACGAACAGTTCCGAAATTAAAATAAAATTGTAATGCCCAGCAAGATTGATTCATATTTTAAGTAAAATAAGTGAATATAATTTTATCTAAAATTTAAAATAAAAGACGATGTTTTATAAATTTGAATATTGGATTACCGTTTTGTTTTTATAAACTAGTTAAAATTTTCTAAAAAAAAAAATAATCCAAAAAAAAGTTTATTTAAAAGTTTTATTGAGTTAAGGTTGTGTAATTTAAATAATATTAAAATAAATTAATTTTATTTATTAAAGAAGACATTTATTTTCCAAGTCTACTAAATTTAAAAAATATATATGCAATAATATTTTTTTAATATGACAAAAGATTTATTTATTTTTTTATATTCTGAATTTTATTTAAAAAAAAAACTTTTAGTAAAAATTACAACTCGGTCCAGAAATAAAAGAAAAATAATTCTAAGTTACCTTTATAAAAATAAAAGTTAATCCTGTGTAGTCACTCAGCACTAACACCCGCTAGTAGGGATTGACCGGACCGAGAGCAGACTTGTCTAAAACTAAAAGTTTTAAATCCAAATCAGACACCAAGAGACCTATTCAAGAATTTTAATGTTAATTGTTGAATGCACTTAAGTAATTAAAATGCTTTTAAGGAATCCCTAAATCTGGATTTTTTGCAAAATAATTGTTTTTTGACAGATTAAGGCCAAATTCCGAACACCTGAATTCAATAACTATTAATCATAAGTAAATTGCCAATATCACTTAGTTGGTTAATGGAAGTGGTCTATTTAAGCATTTTGTTCCCAAAGAGGGAAGTCAGTTCCTATTCAAACTTCGTGCGGTTTAACTCAGTATAGTTCTCCTCCAAATTTCGATCTTGCCACCATCCGATGGTACATGGTGCCATCGGATGGTACATGTCAGTTAGTTAAAAAAGTAGTCAATTCCAATCAAACGTTCGTGCCGTTTAAATCAACTTATTTCCAACAGTCGTGCGGTTTAAGTCCAAAGTTAGTGCAGTTCTAGATTATTGGCTAAGAAAAATAGCAAAATAGTGTGTGAGTGAATTCAAAAGTGATGGTGAATTCTTTGGCTTAAAGGATAATTTAATCTAGTAAAATCAAAGAAAAGTAAGTGTAGCGCGGCATTTAAATGTTTTTGTTAGAAAATAAGTGTTTTTAAGATTATTTTTGACTAACAAGATTTTTCTTATAACTGATTGTAACTTTGGTGACTCCAAATTTTTATTGAGTTAATAAATTAAATTTAACAAAGTGACTTGGTGGTTTAACTGTAAAATAATAATAAAAAAAGAACCTTTTTCAATAAAACAAAAGTGAAAATTAAAAGATCAAATTTTTCTTTATAGAACTTAAACTGCCAAAATTACCAAGCCAAGAGCTCCTTGGCTGACCCCAAACCTAAAGATTTTTATGGGGCAAAGGGATCGTGCTTTGCAAAAGTTTAAGAGAACTAAGTTGGTTCAAGACTGGGAAAACTATAAACGTTTACGTAATTTTACGCTGTCAATGGTAAGGAGGGAAAAAAGGCAATATCTTAATTCAATATGCGCGGAACGAAATCATAGAAAAACCTAGAACTGCTTAAAATCATTTCGTATTTGTTCAAACAGAGATTTAAGTATTCCCGAGGAGTTATCTGATCCGAATGATATTAATAATTTTTTTGGCGTATTTTTGCAAAATATTTCGGACTGTAGCTCAAAAGTTAATGTTTATAATAATAACATTTTTAAAAACAACTTAAATTTTTCTTTTAAATTGGCTCAAATTGAAGATATTCATAAAATAATTCATTCAATTCAGACTAATGCTTCCGGAATTGATGGCATATCTTCAAAAATGTTAAAATACTGCAGCCCTTTTCTGGATAAGTACCTTACACACATAATTAATTGCAGTATTGAGACTAATTATTTTCCAGACCAGTGGAAGATTTCCATAGGCAGGCCATTGCCTAAAATAAAAATCCCTTAAGTTTTAATGACCTTAGGATTATAAGCATCTTACCAATTTTTTCAAAAATTTTTGAAAAACTTTTAAACGGTCAATTATTTCACTACTGTTTACTTAATAATATTATCTCGGTAAATCAGTCTGGCTTTACAAAATATCTTAGCACGTCTGTACCTTTAGTTGATGTCACTGATGATATAATTACGGCCATTGATAAAAAATTAAGCAGCATATTGGTCCTTTTGGACTTTTCCAAAGCTTTTGATACACTGAATCACGAACTTTTACTTGCCAAGTTGAAGTACTACGGTTTTCAGGAATCGTCATTAAATCTTATTAAATCATACTTTTCTAACCGATTTCAGAAAGTTTGTTGTAATAATAACTTCTCTGAACAGATTCAACTTTTTTCCGGTGTACCCCAAGGTTCCATACTTGGACCTCTTCTTTTTATTATTTTTACTTCTGATATTTTGGGATCTTTAAAACATTGCAAGGTTCAGGCCTATGCAGATGATACGCAAGTTTATTTTCACTTTGACCCTCGGGACTACCTGCAAGCATCGAATCTTGTCAATGAAGACTTGCGCATTTTAAGCGAGCTGTCTTCGGAACATAATTTAAAATTAAATCCATTGAAATCCCTCGTTTTGCTTTTTGGTGCCAAAAACAGCGTAACTTTTTGTCTCAGAATCTTAACATAATTCTTGACGGAGTAAAACTTCCTATTGTTAGTTCCGCAAAAATTTGGGTATAGTCTTGGATACAGAACTCAGGTTTCGAGAATATATCAAAGGTTTGCTTCAGAGATCATACTTATCACTAAAAGTGGGGCAGTTGATATGGAGAATGAGAAAAGTATAAAAAATCGAGAGCACATGTAGATTTTTACTTGTAGTACAAGTTTAACATCTACGTCGTATATTGTATTAAGTGTTTTAGCAATTATTATCATCATGGATTCCGTTAAAAATCTGCAGTGAAGCAATGGGCAAAGTCGGTTTTGTTGTGCCTGCAGCTCAGGCCTACATAAGCCTGTCCTTGCCTTGACAGTTTGGATAAAAATCGCATTCAAAAGGTGCAAAATACTTGTACACGCCTTATCCTTGGACTAAGAAAATATGATCATATTTCTCATACTTTTAAGGAACTTAATTGGCTAAGAATGGAAAATCGTCGCAATTTACACCTAGGTAATTTTTTAATAAAAGTTTTAAAAACCCTGCTTTTCCTTTCTCTTTAAAAAGTAAATTTGTACTTCGCGAAGATTCGCACACAAGAAGTTTAAGATTTGGGGATAGATTAACGTTGCCTAGCCATCGGAGCGCCATGTTTCAGAGGTCTTTCACTTACAATGCGATTAAGATTTATAATTATTTACCAAAAGAACTTGTTGTGCTTGATGAGTATAAGTTTAAGTCGCACTTTAAAAAGTATTTGATTAATCTCCAAAATACGTAAACCTAAAAAAACATTTTTTTCTTTTAGTTTTTTGGTATATTTATTTATTTTTTTTTTTCAAACTATATAAGTGAGAACTGTAAATATTTTGTCATTTCTTTTTTTTTTAATATGTGCACTGGCACTAGTGTATTAGTGCATATAATATGTACTTTTTAAACCAAACCTATAAATTGTATTAATATATATTTTATATATAGATATTTAATCATATATTTATAATCAGTGGAGCAAGGTTCAGTAGAGTAGCCTCTTTGGCTAGACTGCGCCTTGTTTCCACTGAAATTTCCATATTAACCATGTAAAGAATACATTTTTTTTAACTTTTATTTTATTGTTTTCCATTGTACTTTTTTTATTATCAATAAAAAGACATTTATTATTATTATTATGATTATTATTATTATTATTATATTTTTTTAATAAATAAAAATAAATTAAATAATTATTTTACCAATAACAAATATTTTTAATAGCAAATAAAAACTCTATTGATAAAATTGGATCCCGAATAAATTTAATTAAATTGTAGCTCCGATTTTGAGGGGTTTTGAATCGGGTAGCACTACAAAACCAAAATAAGGCACGACCTAAAACCGACATAAATAAAGCCAGGCACTATCCTTATTAAGGGAGTCCTTATCTCACCATGCATCTTCGCAAGCTCAGATGTCAAGATAAGGCCGGTATTATTAGTGCCTGGCCTTATTTTACTGTGCAATAACGTATGTCCTAAAAGTTTTGGCACAAAACTCATTGTCTTTAATTTTAACAAAAACAAAATAATATCAAGTTGCCTTTGAAAACAAAAAGTTTATTTACTTTATTTACTGTCAGTTGAGATTTATTTATTTTGAAGTTTTCGCTTTAAGATGTCGTATAAATTAGAAATAAGAAAAAGTATCTACAAGTTACTTAGGTGGATACCCAAAGCTGAAATCTGTCGAATATTCCAGAATGAAAACATTTCACGCAGAACCATTTATAGAACAATAGCGGAGTGCGAGCAGGGAATACCATGTCTGAATCTCCCAAAAGTGAAAGACCACGTGAATTTACCGCACAGAGGTCAGAGAGATTGGTGAGAAGAGCAAAAAACCAGATTGGAATGTCAACGAGGAGACTGGCTAGGCAATACAGATCTTCTAAGAGTACGATATCGTTGGAATTGAGGAGGATTGGTCTTAAATATCGAAAGGGACATAAGTGCCCCAAATACTCTCAAGCGCAGCTTCTTCGTATACCAAGATGTTGTCGTCAACTGAGGCGGGTACATATTGTGTGCCAAAACTTTTAGGACATACGTTATTTCTCTATTATTCACCAACAACAAAATAAATAGTTTAATAACTTTATGTCTTATTTCAACTCAGGTCAAATCACTTTTTCAAATCGTAAATAGAACTATGCTATCTATAGGATATAATAAAAATAAAACTATAAATATATATTTTTTATTAGGTGACACTTTATTACAAAACAATAAATCATATAAAATAACAAACAGACACGATATCACATTTTTAAATAAATATTACTAAGCCTATTTCTTTCCTTTTTTAATTTTAAACATTAAACTAATCTTGTAAATTTTACAGAGTTTCTTCCTTTCCAATCTATGACTAATATAAGATAATATAATATATATTTTTTTATAATACATTTTACAGTTTGAGCACAAAATAGAGCAGGTTGGATTACAATCAAAAATGGAGGCCGGAATAAGAGGCGTTCAGAACCAGAGCGGACCATCTCACAAATAAAAAAGCGCTTTAATGCGTATTTTCAATAGCATAAAACTTATTATTTATCATGGCCAAAGTGGATTAATATACATATAATAATTATTATAAGATAGTAGTAGCTTACTTAGTCCAATTATTTGATTATTACCATTTTTGATATTAAAAATACATTTTAAAGTACATTTTTTGATATGTAGGATTGTCTGGTCTGGTTCCAGGTCCCGTTACACATGAGACGTAGACTAAAATCCAGTTACAAAGATGCCACAAGCGTCATACAAATAAAGACGGTAATCAACTATCGCTGTCTAAACGCGTCGTTTACATGTGAGCGAGCAACAAAAAGGGGAATAATTGAAAGTGAGACAGAAGTGATGACGCCGTGGTATCTTCTCTACTGGCGAGAACTTTACGAATAAACGCCTGACAAAAAGATTTGCATCGAAAGTAATGTAACCTAACGGGTACGCACTGCACCAGCATCTAAAGGGCAGTGGCGTAGTGTGCCTTGGAGGAGCCCCGTATCACAATGAGTTAGGGGCCCCACTTTCTCAATTTAGCCGACAGTTCCCAGTTTTCCAGCGCCTGACTTTGTTGCTTACACAACTTTGGGGGCCCCTGTAGCCCGGGGGCCCCGTATCATTGATACGGCGGTAGTTACGCTCCTGGTGAAGGGTTACATTACTTTAATTGGATCAGGCGTAGGGCGTTTCATGTGTAACGGGACTTATAGTCGGCCATTACACATGAGACGTACGAACTCCGCCTGATGCATTCAAAGTATAGTTTATTCGCCCAAATAAGCTCCGTCGGCATGCTCTACTAATAAAAATAACCCCTTAACAAAGACGATTGTCTGCAATAAAATGATTAACGGTAGTCGGAAGGGCACGGTCGTATTGTGAAGGTATAAAACGACTGTGCTCTCCCGACAACCATATATCGTTTTATTGCAGGCAATTGACTTTTTAAGAAGTTATTTTTATTCATTAGATCATGCCAAAGGAGCTTATTTGGGCGAAAAACTATAATGTTGCCCTTCACATGCTGGTGCGGCGTGTACCCGTTATTGTCGGGCGTACGGCGTAGGGCAATCATATGTTTCATGTGTAACCGGAATGCCTCCTATAATAACAAGATAAATATGTGTAGGAAGTAATGGATATTTTTTGGCAGTGATTTTTCTTCTTTTGTAATGCCCCAGCGGAAAAGAACTTTTTATAATGCAATATTTTGTAAACAATAACGACATTCAAAATTTTGTAAACAAAACGATATGAACCTAAACTGATAAAAAATCATGCCAGAGGTAAAAGTCGAAATTGAAATCCCTTTAATTTAGTTACATTATACAGGGTCTTTTAACAAGGGATGCTTACTCCTGGGGGTGTAATTCCTTACTTCGTTTAAAAAAAAAAGTATAAAAAACCACCTAAATATCTTAACATGTAAATAGAGTAAAAAAAAATGGTACCACTGCAAATAAGTTTATGAAATTTGGTATATAGCCACAAGGCATTAGAAGTTGTTTTTTATGCACAATAATTATTATTTTTATTAATTTTATTTTGCACGACGCATCATTTTCTCGTAATTAAAAAGAACATTTCTCAGCATCGTCATATGGCTATAACGTGGTAATTGAGAGAAGATGCCTTTGTGCTGTGAAGACTATCTTGTAATTTTTTAGGAGTACAGTAAAAAATTGAGCCTTTTTCAAATTTAATACGCTTTTACTAACTAACTTTAATAATATATATATATATATATATATATATATATATATATATATATATATATATATATATATATATATATATATATATGTGATAATAAATCGAACTAAATTGTGGAAAATAAATATAGTATAAAAACTTAAAAACACGCTTTTATAGCTTATCAAACAAAAAGTAATAAAACATAGTTTAAAAAATAATTTAAAAAAAAAACCTTTTAAAGCACATCAAATCAAAAAGTTGAAAATATACGAGAAATACTAGAATCATTGACGCATTTTTAAAATAAAAACATTTTTCGTTCAATTTATTATTTTAATAAGAATATGTAAAAATATACATATTTTCAACTTTTTAGTTGAATACCTATGCTCTTAAGGTTTTTTTAACTACATTTATTACCAAAAATTTCCAAAACTAGAAAATGGGCATCTTCCATTAACTACCACGTCACAGCCATATCGCCAAGAGTAAGAGAAATACTCCTTATTTTTTAGGCAAAACCATGCGTCGTGTAAAAAAATAGAAGATAAAGTTTGATCAAAAAAGAATGGAAATTTTAGTAATAGGTTTGTTCCAGCAGACTCTCTCTATCTCTCTCTCTCTATTTTTTTAATTCTTGGTTTTGGTCCCTTCAGGTCCAATCCACCACTCTCCCCCTTCCGGACTATGCTTTCCAGGGCTTCGTCGGCCGAAAATCTAGATAATCGAGCTCGTAGCTCCCAGAAATTCCAAAAGAAAACAAACAATTCAACAGTCGATGCAATGCATACATTGTCGGCTGTCAAACCAAGATCTGCTACTGGTGTTACGTATAACCTTCACTTTCACTACTGACAGTTCCCATGGCACGCCCATCTATTTCCCGCCATTTAAGAAATACCTCGTGTTCACCACCAAACAGGATACCATCAGCTTATAGGAATCTTCGCTCACAGCGCTTAGATCCAGAAGAAAGATGCCGTCAGTTTAGCGTGAATCTTTCCTTGATCCCCGAAGGTAAAAAACGTTCGTACGACACCTCTAGCCGCCACTCCGGAAAGAACTTTGTAGTCCTCTACGCACGCCCGCACTGTCCGGAGGTCAAACAAAGAGTCCGTTCCAGCAGACTGTCGGAAATGTTTGCAACCGTTCAGATTCTGCGCACGTCAAATTTGTCGTTCCAGCAGTGCCATGTTTGTAACATTATACAATTGTTTGTTGTTCCAGCAGTAGTTTTAAAATGTTGGAAACATGTTGGAAACTGTTTGAAAAGTTTGCAAATTTTCTTCAAACTTTACTGACAAATGTTTAACATAACCTTTTTGTATTGAAGGAATAAGCAGTATGGACGCCTTGTTTATTTTTTGTTTCAGCAGAAAACTGTTGCCAACATTTCTGACTAATGTTTGTAACAATTTCTGCGTTTTACGATTGTTGCTAACATGTTTCCAACATTCTGCTGGATCCAACCTAATAATAGTTTTGTTAAAAAAGCAGTAGCATACCATATTTTTCTAACAAAGTAATTGGCTTAAATATCACTCTAACAGCAGAAATTAAAACGGACAAGAATTGGTTATCATGGAAAAACGGGGTATATTCGAAATAAAAAAAAGTGTGCCAGGCGATCCTGTAGTAAATATAACTTATGTTTAGATAGTACACATTTACTATGTTATTTAATTAATAAAAAGAAATATAAATAAATATGCACTAACTTACAAAACTTCTTTACATTAATCCTTAGCATATATCTAGAAAATATACATACACTTTTTATATTATTATATATTAACTTAATTGTATAAGATAATACTAAATTATATCAAATATTTTAGCATGAAACCTAACTACCAAAAGTCATTGGAATTAAATAAGAGAAATCATTAAATCATAAACAAAATACCGCCACCCGTTTTTACATTTAAAAAAACGTTTATCATGCCTCGTCGCTTCGTCCTACTATCGGCGCCGACAAGAGGCGTAATAAAATTTTGATTCAACGTTCAACTTAATAACTTTTAGGGTTTTTCATATTTAATTTCAACGACTATTCTTCTATAATTTATAATTCGTAAAATCTGATTTTAATTCATACCTTGTTATTTACCAGCTTACAAAGCACCTGTAAGCATTTAATTAATTCTTAAAATAAAAAATTTACCAACTTTTTATTGTTTTTATGGTTAACCCATTTTTTGATTGCCGGTAAAAAGTGACCAGGCGGTTCAATTCTAAATAGTAAAATTATGTGCCAAATTACCTGTAACTAGTAACTGATAAGTTACTAAGTCGTGACTACAAATATCTGTCTTTAGAGTTAAAATAAGCTAAAGCACTTTTATTAATAAAGTAAAGGGCATGAAACAGCATCTGAAAATTTACAGGTCAAGAAACGAAACCACCGACCATAGGAAATTAAATAGTATGTTAGAGCAGGGCTTCTTAAACTATGCGCCGCGACGCCCTGGGGCGTTGCAGTGTCCTTCTAGGGGCGTCGCGTTTTGTCGGGACAAAGTGTAGAGTCAAGGAATTTTGGAAAAAATCGGTAGAAATGGGTTTTTTTGTGACAAATACAAGGTAAAAGAAAAGTAAGAAGGTTTGTTTTTTTGCTCTTCAACTTTTTTAAGGATAAGACAAAGATATCAAATTATAATTGATGTTCTAGTTCTAATGATACAGCGGAACGGGCGCAACGTAAGGTAGAACTAAAACTTTTTACCTAAAGACCTTTTCTTTAATTTTTTTTTCATCTAAGGTAAGGGCTTCATAAAAAAAAATTAAAGTGTCTAAGGGCATAGGCGCCGGCTGGGTGGGCCTGGGGGAGGGGAAAGGCGCTTGCCCCCTCGGGATTTGAGTAATTGTAGCTCACTCATAAAAACATTATGCAAATGGTTGCTATTTATAAACTTTTTGAAAAAGTTAAATAAGATGTTTGTTGGTGCAGACTGTACCAGTAATATTCCATTTTTATTTGCTGACAACTGTCAATATTTTGCATTTTAAAATTTTTTTGTTGGTAATTTTGATTTATTTAGTTTTTTGAAGCCTGTATTGAAGCTATAGGAGTAATTATTATCAATCACAAAAATCAATATTATATTTCAAAATCTTCAAAATCACAATTTTCATTTTATATTATTCTCTGATTCAGTCACTAAAGATAAGATTTACTCATGAAGCAAATGAAAGCATTTCTCCTTTTTAAAGTTCTGCATCCAAGTCAGATGACAGAGAATAAAATCAAAAAGATTACCGAAATAATATGAGAAAACCTTTTTGCCAAATATAAATTGGAAAATCTGGCCGTTCTCTTAGACGTGTAAAAACTTGATTGCGTTCTACAATGTCGCAAAATCGTTTAAGTCCTCTATGCCTTTTAAGCGTTTACAGTCACCGAATTAAAGCAGAAAAGAATGTTTTTATTATATTTCCTATGGTCGGCGGTTTCTGTCTTAGACCGGTAGAGTCCCAAAAATTGTTGTTAAATATGCCTTCCTTTCCTAAGCAGCAAGCTGACGTCATTATGACATCATTTTTAAGTCATTTTGGTCATTTTTGGTCTTGGGACGTCACCAGACCAAAATTATGACGTCATTTAATTGACGTGTTTTTGACGTCGTTAAAGTGACGTCTTTTCGACGTCATTTTTTCATCATACTAACTCATAAAAATCTAATGATGTTTAGAAAATACGCCAGAAAAATTTTTGTGACATTATATGATTCGTGTCAAAACCCTACCGAAATATCATATGACAGAAAAATAAGACTAATAATTTTATAGAATTGAAATAGGAAAAAACTGTACCGATAGATGGCGTAATGGACAATTAAATACTACGTTTATTTAACATCTTCGCTTTTTATCGCCTACACCGTACCAGACCAAAATAGTTCGAGACCGGTCTGCAGTTGGTGATCTCCAGGTTGGACAGTGTCCCCCAATTTTCAAATAAAATATCATATCATTTTAGCTTTAATAAAAAAGTCTATGCTTCAATTTTTCGTCATCTTAAAGACGTCATTAACAGGACGTCTTTTGTCTGTGACTTAGGGAGGTCAATTTAACGTCATTTTTTGGTCACCTTATGACGTCTTTGCTGACCAAATGTGACCAGAAATGACCAAAGAGAGACGTCACCTTGCTGCTTGGGTTCAAAGTTTTTATTCATCCTGTATAGTCAAGATTAGAACACGATATTTTTAAATAGACGTCCGATTTAGGTTTTATATTTTAACGCCATCCACATGGACAGCGTCAATATCACTGATACTTTTCACCCTTCTGTGTTGTTTTTTGTTCCTGTGCAGACTCCCTGCCGCAAACATTTTTGCTTCTCTTGATATGTTGTCGTTCTCGGACCGTATGCTTTGGACGCTCCTCGTTATATCGTATTCATCAATAGAACTGAAAATAAGAAAGGACCAATAACATTTTTATTATATATAAATATATATATATATATATATATATATATATATATATATATATATATATATATATATATATATATATATATAATATAAAAATAAATTATTCTTGAGCTCTTGACATAAATACATTAACAAAGGTAAAGTTCTTTGGGCATATCGCTCATTAATGAGTAAAAATAAATAAATAAATAATAACATGTAAGAATTCGGCTACCATCGTTAGTTGTTTGTAATCATGGAGTCTTCAAAAGAAAATGGAATACCCCGGGCCTGAACAAGACGGCGACACGTGTTTCGTCTTCGTTAAGACTTGTCATAGATGCTTCAGGTCAATCTGGGCATCATCAAGGTGTCTACGACCTGAAGCGGCTATGACAAGTCTTAACGAAGACGAAACACGTGTCGCCGTCTTGGTCGGGCCCGGGATATTCCATTTTCTTTTGGAGACTCCGTAATTTTTAAATAAGCAACGATGGTAGCCGAATTCTTACAGGTTATTATTTATTTATTTATTTTTACTGTCATTAATAATGAGCAAATATGCCCAAAGAACTTTACCTTTTATTAATATATTAATATTATATTATATATATATATATATATATATATATATATATATATATATATATATATATATATATATATATATATATTTGATTTCTTAAGTTTCTTGGATCCTAATTTATATATTTTTTTAATGTAAAATTTTTTCTTGGGATTCGATCCGGGAAAAAACGATGTTGTTTTATATATTAACTACATTGTGTATTACAATTTAACGTTTCGGTTTTTATTTTAACCTTCATCAGAAATTTTATGCTAAAATAGAACAAAAACCGCTTACTTTTACAATATATAACACAGAAATAGCCTAGTTTACCTGCAGAAAGAAGATTCCTCTGAGTGCAATATTTGTACTTAAATTAAAAACACAATCAACAAAACATTGTTACGTCACACAATTACGAAAAAAAAAAACAAACTACTATAATATTTTTGAACCGAACAACATGCATGTATGTATATAGAATTAAATTGTACTGAAGTTAATACACATCTATCTGTTGGAATATCGGTTGTTTCTTTTCCTCTTTTTCTTTTATTAATATTGTTATGATAACATAGGGTTTATTTTTTCCTTTGACACAATTTAAATATTTGTTGATAATTATATTTTTTTTTCTTATACATTACTGAAATTAAGCTTTTATTGTTTGATTGATTAATTAATTAATTATGTTGTGGTAAATTTTACTTAAGCCTTTGGTATCTGACTTAGAATTTATGCTGTTTGGATTTTTTTGAATTTCGATCATTTCGTATAGTTCCCTTTTTTTTTTGATGGTTTTCTGTACGTAGAATTTTTATACGTTTTCATAGTCGAAAGTATGGGTGTTATTTGACATATGTGTGTTATGTCAAATAACACCCATACTTTCGACTATGAAAACGTAAAAATAAATATATGTATATATATATATATATATATATATATATATATATATATATATATATATATATATATATATATGTAAATGTATATATATATATATATATATATATATATATATATATATATATATATATATATATATATATATATATATATATATATATATATATATATATATATAATGCAATATTTTAGGGCTATTATTATAAAAAATTGTGTAAACTGAAGTTTTACGATTTATTTCCAAATATTAAAAATAGTTAACTCTTTTTATTATTATTTATTATTTCTACTTAGAATTCACGTTTTTATATCATTTGAGGGGAACAGTTTTCACAACAACAATTTCCAATATTAGATTTTATATTGTATTTTATAAAAATTAAACAAGAAACCTATACATTAATTTAATAGGTTCTTTTAGGTTTGTTATGGATGTAGCCACAGCAAAAATACAACTATTATATTAAAAAGTATAAATTGTTACCTTAATTGTAAACCGCCTAACTCCAGTTTTAATGAAACTCTGATGCCATCTATGGCCTTCTAAAATAGGGATAAAGATGGCATTATTTTTTATAAAAAGTGTAGTTAAGTGGTTTTACATTTAATTAATTAATAAAAATGTGATTATGATGCCATCTTTAGCCGTATTTTATAATGATAGCATCATAATTTTTATTAAAACTGGAAATTTGAAACTTGGCACCTCATTTAAAATAATTGTTTATCTCCTGCGGGCGCGGCGTATTTTGTGATTCTACTATATAACACCTTTGTGCCATTTGTCAAAAAAATTTGAAAAGCAAAAAAACACTCCTCACTCACAGACATTACAGAACTTACTATGAAAAAATTAAAATCCAAGATTACGGTTGTTAAGAAAAATATCAATGGGTGTAGAAGCAAGGACATACCTGCAAATATACATATCGTAGTCTTCTGATCTTCTTTGGTAGATATTCTTAGGCTGCGCATGAGCAAATGGTTGAGCATAAATCGGTGACTCTTCACCTGACCTCGAAGATCTATTGGTGATGTACTGCAACGGTGGGCTGACCCGACTCACTACCGAAGAACTTTCTGAACTTGAAGTTGGTGATGTTTTTTCTCGTTCATTGAAAGGTTTTGGTTTGGTGAGACCCAGGGCGCGACTTAGAGAACCCTATATTATAAATTTAATAAAGGTAATAAACAGCTATTTATAAGCAATTTGAATGTAAATCAGAATTAATTTATTGAAGGACGTATTTTTATTATTATTTTTTTTGTCTTAACAGTAAGACTTGGGACCCATAACAAATTCAGGTTGTAATTAACTGCGGTAAAAAATTAAAGGGCTAATTAATTAGCTAATTTTATGAGAAAAAGGTCATATAAACAGTGGCGTACAATATTTTTGTCAAAAATGTTTAATACATGTAATTAGGTTAATGCTAAATAAGCCCATAAGCCCCTTAATATTGGTAATAAAGTCCCAAATTTCATTAAAATCGGATAAGAGATATTAATAAAAAATATATTAGTTTTTTTACAGATTTCGCTAAGAAATATCCCCGTAAATTTTTTGCAGCCATTAGGAATTACCCTGTATACCAGACTCCATTGGCCTTAAGAGAAACACTTTGATAAAAACAATTTTTATTTTGGAAAAACGTCATTTTTTGAAAGTAATACTAAAAGAATTCGGGACTTCCATTGTCTTTATTTTTTAACTATTCAGACAACGTTTCGGGCAGTTCTATCTCTGTCCATTTTCAAGTGTAAACTGACACACACTAACTTAAAGACAAATGTCCGAAATTCTTTTAGAATTATTTATGAAGAATCATTGTCTACCACATTTAAACAAACGTTTTATTATTTGCTTTGCCGCTCCCCAGAAAAAATCTAATTTTAAAAAGCAAATCCCTTATTTGTATTTTTTGTGCATTAAATCATTTTTTTGCAAAATTATGTGTTAAAAAAACTATAGCCAGTTGATTTTTTTATATAACTCATTTTTGACAAATATATGATTAAACAATAAAATTTGATTAAAACCAGAAAAAAAAATACATATTATTATAAAGGCTTCGTTTTTAAGACCAATCTTTTCTTTACCAAAGTTTTTCTCTTGAATCAATAACTTTTAGTATTTTTGTGAGAGTCCCACGTCTCAGTTTTTATATAAAATAATTTAAAATGTTGCAACGCCCTGAATTTATTCACTACGGGATGCCTTCAAATTGGTATTTAGTAGCGATATTCGGGCTTGGATCTTTAAGTTCAGACATAATCTAAAAGAAAAATTTAAATAAAAAAAAATAGAAATATCTGCAACCAATTTTGAACTTAGAAATTTTTAATCATGAGCCGCAGGGTTTATGCTAAATTTAGGAATAAAATAAGATAGTTATTTTTGTACCAAGGGCGTAAAATAGCACTTTTACGACCGCGGCTGGCGTAAAAGTGCTTTACGCCAGAGGTACGACTAAAATTAATATCAAAGCATTCTCTGTAGTTAGAAGAAAATTTGCCAGCTTTTAATATTTCAAATTGCAATCAGTATAATTTTATCATTTGTTGTGTTTAATTAAATAAAATAGAACGTTATTTAATTTTAATTATGTTTTATAAATTTATAAAGGCGGGCGTTTTTGATACTTTTTGCCCTAGGGCGTAAAAGTGCTATTTTACGCCCTTATTTATAAATACGGGCGTTTTTGATACTTTTTTGCTCTAGGGCGTAAAAAAAAAAAATTACGCCCTCAAAAGGGAGCGTAAAAAAATACGCCCTCAAATGGGAGCGTAAAATTGTATTTTTACTCCCGGTCGTACAAAAAAATATATTAACACTCACCCTAAGACTTGTCCTCTTGGAATCCACTCCTGCTCCCCGGTGGGGTCTCTGTTCAGCGATGGGGAAGGGGCCGTGAGCCCCCGCACGATTTGGAAAACGATCGTCCCAAGGACCCGCCCGGCACCCTTTGTTTCGCCCTTACTCTGACATAGTGCACTAGTGTGGATCTAGCGTAACAGTGCAAAATCAAAAGAACATCGAAGTAAGCAGTGCGGGACACACAAGCATTCTATGTATAATTTTTGCTTGCTGGGGGATGCTTAAAGTAGGTTATTAGATGACTTGCGCTAAATAACTGAATTATGATTAAAATAGGTTTTTGTTTAGAACATATGGTTTATTCAAGGTTTTTTTTCAGAATAAGATGCGATTCTCAAGGGTGTGAATTCTTAAGGTCAATGCTCCATCCGCTAACGATCAAGAATTTTATAAACTACTTATACAGGTTGTCCAAGAATATGTGGGCAATCTCTCGGATTCGTATAGAACACATAAAAATAATGTGAAAAGTTTATATATAAAATATTTTCCTAAAGACCCTCTTTACATGTGACCTTAAAGGATGCCACTGGAAATCGGTTTTTCTTAAATAACTTTTATATCACCTAGTATAATGAATTAATTTTTCAATTTTATAAGTACCAGTTAAGACTCCCTAAAATGGTATCCTTGTAAAACATTTGTCTTTATTAGTTTGCCAGGGACGGACTAAACCTTACACAAAAGTACTAATTATTTTTACACCCTGTATAATAAAGGAAATAAAATACCCTTAGCTAAAAAAGGTACTTCTATTATTTAATAATTTTGTTTGTCTATTTGACATTTGCTTCCTTTTATTTTATGCATTCTCTAGCTTTAATTACCCTCTACAATGCTGGAACATTATTTTTTAGTTTCGTAAAAATAAAAACAATCTTTTGATGTGACAACGTGTTATAATTTGATGGGCCCGGCTGCACACACAAAAAAACATGACTCGTGGGACGTTACCTCGCGCGTTCTATTTAATACTTGAAGTGCAAGCGAGAGCGCGGAGCAAGCGACAAAGAGGCACAATCTCCGCGTCGTTTTACATCGGTTTCACTCCTACTTGAATAAGCGTGCAGTGAAAAGTAAATGTGGTGTCAATTGTTTATAGTAACGATAATTGCGGCGATAATGGTAATAATTCTTTCGATATTAAATATATGTTTAGTGATATATTGTCGAATATTCATGCTTTCATCATTAAAATAAATAGCATCGGTCCGCTATTTTCTTATGACGTTGTCACGTTCAACTATCGTCAGTAAACCGACTTTGCAGACAGACTGATATTTTTTTATAGGTTATTTTAGTACCATTTGCAACAGAATAACCTATTGTTTTTAAAGGTAAAACACATTAAGCGTATCCTTTCTTCCCTTAACACCAAGAAATCGTCTGGGCTGGATGGCATACCAGCAATCGTTTTAAAAAATGTGCTCCAGAACTTGCACCAATCTTAACTCGGCTCTTTCGAATTTCTTACAACACAGGTATCTTTCCGGAAACCTGGAAAGCTGCACGTGTTCAACCTATTCCCAAGAAAGGATCTAAATATCTTCCATCTAACTATAGACCAATTTCAATTCTCTCAGTTCTTTGCAAAGTAATGGAAAAACTAATTAATTCACAAATTCTTAAGTACTTAGAAAAACACAAAATTTTGCATGACAGGCAGTATGGATTTCGCCACAAAAGATCTACAGCAGATCTTCTTTTCTTCGTATCACACTGCTGAAATAAGTCTCTTGAGTTTCTAGGTGAGTCCCAGATCGTTGCTCTTGATATATCCAAAGCTTTTGACCAAGTCTGGCATGCCGCACTTCTTAATAAACTTCCCTCCTATGGTCTTTCAACTAAACTCTGTACTTGGCTCTCTAGTTATCTATCTGATCGTCGTATATCAGTTATTGTGGACGGCCATTCTTCAAGCTTTCACCAAGTAAATGCTGGAGTCCCTCAGGGCTCAGTTCTGGCACCAACATTGTTTCTTCTTCACATCAACGACCTTCTCTCGTCCACAACTAATTCCATTCATAGTTTCGCTGACGATAGTACCCTTCACTCTAGTTTTCAGGTTCCTAAACCCATTACTAAACCTGACTTGGAAAACAAACGCAGAGCGATGCAGATATCTCTTTCGCAGGATCCAAATTTAATATTGGATTGGGGCGCTAAAAATCTCGTCCATTTTAATGCATCCAAAACACAATCATGTTCCTTGTCGCGAAAAGAATCATCAAATACTCATCCTCTACTTATGAGCGGCCAAGTTTTACAGAGCAAAGACACCTTTAATCTTGTGGGCGTCACATTTGAAAGTAACCTTAACTGGCATAAACACATTGTATCTATAGCCACGGCAGCTTCAAAAAGCTTGGATTTCTCTTTCGAGCCAAAAAGTATTTTTCCCCTTCTAATTTATACACTTTATATGTGTCCCAAATCCGACCTCCCTTGGAATATTGTTCTCATATCTGGGACATGGCGTCCCCCACAACCCTAAGCATTCTTGATTCTATTCAAAGAAGAGCTATTCGTCTCATTATTGATCCTTCACTTACAGAAAGGCTTCCCTCTTGCACATCGTCGGGCTGTGGGGGATTTATCGCTTTTTTATAGGTACTTCCATGGCTTCTGCTCTGAAGAATTGTCCAGTATAGTTCCTCCACTCTACGCTTCCCAACAGAGAAACTCGTGGTTCCGCGCGTATGCATCCCTATACGGTCCAACTGGATAGACCCCGAACATCCCACTTTGTTCGTTCTTTAATCCCTAGAGTTTCTAGGTAGTGGAACCTGCTGCCCGCGGAGGTCTTTCGTTCCCCCCAAATCTTCAAGTATTTAAGTCCCGTGTCAACAAACTCCCTCTTACCTCGCTTAAGACACCCACGGTACGTTAGTATTTGGGCTTTTAGCCTTCGTGGTTTGTCCAGAGATTAAAAAAAAAAAAAATGTCCCTACTAACCTGAAACTTGTTTTTGTCGTAAGCGTTTTAATTTATCGACATCTAACAGAAGTACCTTTTTTTTAGCTAAGGATTTAAGCTACCCAAAAATACTTGTTTCATTTCATTATTATACAGGGTATAAAAATAATTAACACTATTGTGTAAGGGTTAGTCCGCTCTTGGCTAACTAATGAAGGCAAATGTTTTACAAGAATACCATTTTTAAGAGTTTTTACTTATATTTATCATATTAAAAAATTATTTCATTATACCAGGTACTATAAATGCTATTCAAGAAAAACCGATTTTCAGCGGCGCCGGCGTCTTTTAAGGACACATATCTCTGTAAAGAGGGGTTTTAGAAAATCTTTTATGAAAACTTGTCACATTTTTTCTGTTTGAATAAGAGAGATTGGCCACATATTCTTGGACATCCTGTATACATCATCAACCTACACTCCATCCACTTTAAGTAGGACTATACATAGTATAGTTATTAATATTGAAAATGTTTAAACAAATTTTAAATTGTCGATTTTACCTATTATTGCTATCCGGTAAATAGTGGCTCTGTATCAAATTTTATTAAAGTATTTAAGAAGGGATCACAGATTTTATAAAAAAAAATGTTTCTTAAGAACTTAACTACCCTTTATTTAAAAAGTAGGGGCAGTTGGGGCATATGTTTATTTAAACTTTTCTTCACCTAAGGATCCACACCCTGAAAAATCAGCTTCCTATTTTTCTTTTCCTTTGTTTAGTATTAACATTGTTTGTAGTGTCGTTCTTTGCCATCCTTGTGTTTAGGTAATATTAAAAAAAAAAGTTTTTTAAATAATCAAATTAAGGTATTTTACTTAATTACTTACCTTTTACATATATCGGTAAAATGCAATATCGATGTCTTGTTACAAAAAATGTTATTTTTTATGGCCATTTTATCTTTTTTTTACTCCAGATGAGAAATGCGTAGTAGTTATAAACAACCAAAAATAAAAGAAATAAAATACAAGGTGTCCACTAACTCAACCGACAAACTTTGAGGGCTAATTATACAATGCAAAATAGGAAAAAAACTTCATATAAACATATGTCCTAAACATCTTAGTTTTTTTAATAACTGTTTTTTAATAATAACTTTTATACCAGTCACATATTTTTAAAAATATTTTGACATACAAGAAAAAAGTATTGTTTACCAGTGTCGTCCATGTGGGGTTAAAGGTAAATATTTAAAAAAATGGTACTCCACTGCATTTTTCTAAAATAAAAAGATTTTTTAAAATGAAATGATAATTTTGTTTATAAAGTTTGGAACAAAGTATGTTTTCTAGGCTTTTTTATTTGATGTACGGATTTCGCGTAAATAAATAAAAACCATATTTTGGCATGGTCGAATCCCTATCTAATTAAAAAATAAACATAAATGTGATTTTTCTTGCAAAATTTGGTTTTAGCGATACAAAATGACCATGACGAAAAATGGGTATAATTTATTTACGCAAAAACCTTTCATCTAATTAAAAAAAGATCAAGATATAATTTTTTTTTAAAGAAATGAAACATTTAAAAAATATTTTTATTTAAAAAAATATTTAGTCTAAACCATTCATGGACGACACTAGTAAAAATTAATGCTTTTTTCTATGCCAAACAATGTTTTCTGGTGCGTGGAGGCGCCCCTCAAAAATTTAAACATATCCGAATTGCTATAAAAGTTCAGGAACTAAGACGTTTAGGACATATGTATATTTAAAGTTTTTGTCCTATTTTTTATCATAAAATCAGCCCTAAAAGTTTATCGGTTGAGTTACTGGACACCCTGTATAGTAGAAATGAATCATTTAATTTTAGGAATATTTAAAAATCATAATTTACGTAGATATTATTAGATACGCTTATGGCAACCAATAAAAAACACAGAAAACTGTTGTTTTTTTATAAATATATGTTTGAACGAGTATGACGATAATCTAGACAAAAGAGTAATTGTTTCAATAACAGCTTGTTGTTTAGTTTGTAAGCACATATATATGTAAATCAATCATGGTAAAATAAAAAAGAAACCGAATGCACAATTAAATAATAGAACACACGATTTAGTAGTGTCGGTATTTTACCTCATTATTAACACACATTACTATATTTGTATAACTTTTTATGGAATACCTGGTATATTGAACCTCTAGTGGTAAAAAATACCATCAAAGTTTACTGTAATCTGCCAATATCAGAAAGAAATAAGGTATACAATTTTGAAAATGAATTACTACTCTAACATCAATTCATGCTTCATGTGTTACCTGAAGACAAATATTTTACTATTTATATGAAAAAATATACCTTTAAACAACAAATAATATAGGGTCTAGTACGATAAACTTGCAATAAGTTAAGTTATTGTAAATTGTATCAAATATGTTTTATTAAGGTACAAATTTAAAAAAAATAACAAGAATTAAGTTAATATGGACTAGTTATCTAATGAGTTTTTTTAGGTATCAAAGAAATTTTAAATCATATACAAATATTTTTAAGTGCAAATGATCTGAAAATACATTTTCTTTTATATTTATTTATTTGTATTTTATATTGTCTTCAAGCAACTAACATAGAGTGGCAACACTTTTTCTGCAACTTTTAAATATATAAACATTAAATTTAAAAAATATTGCCCATCTAAGGGAACAAATCTTGCCGAAAACATACTCCTAGACAAAAAAAACCGAGAAACAAAATTTTGTTTAAATTCATTGCTAATAAATAACTATTGAGCGACATTTCGTCCAGTTGTTGCTCCTTCCATTAAGATAATTATTTAAGATGGGGATTGCAAAAAGTTTTATAGGATAACGTGTTGTGTGTGGTACAGGGAAGAGCCAAATGTTGCATTTTGGCCCAAATTTTCGAAACACCTGTGGAATAATTTAACGGCACAACTTCTTACCAGGGTATTAGATTTTAAAGCCCCATCTTTTTTATTTATACTAGTATCTTTATTCTAAAAGGAAATTTATTTTCTTAAAGAAAACAATATTGCAAACATATTAGGGAAACTTAAAATTTGGATGCGCATATTTCGGATACTAATAAAGATAACTACATCAAATAAAGTTAGGTACTTTTCTAAAAGTCTTTAAAATAATTTTTTGATGATGATGAAATATTAAGGGTGTTTTTTTTTAATTATACTTACTATTTATCGTACCCTGTATATTTGAAGAGATGAAAAAAATCTGATTACTAATTTGGAAACTACAAAACCAACTAAGCAAACTATTATTTTTATTTATTTGTTTATCATAAAAAATAAAAATTTTAAGAGAGGTGTACAATTATTGCTTGACATCCGGTACACAAATTTTATTGTCTTCTTTAAAAATTTGTATTTTCTTTAAGAATGAAGATACTGGTATAAATACAAAAGAGAAATGTTAAGAAAATATTTAGCTTTAAAATCCGATACACTGGTAAAAAATTGTGATGTTAAATTATTCCACAAGGTCCACATTTGTGTCAAAATGTAACATTTGGTTCTTTCTGCAATTCCCATATTAAATAATAATTTTAATGGAAGGAGCTACAACTGAACCAGAAGACAATTAAAATCAGCCAAAAGACCAAAAATGTATTTAAGATTGAATTTAAACAAAATTTTGTTTGACGGGTTTTTTGTCCAGAAGTAGATATGCTTTTAAAGACTTAAAATAGGTTATACTTGCCATTAATTAACTAACTGGCACAATGTTGTATAACCACCCTATGAGAAATTGTATATTCATTCATTCCTTACCCTATGAAGTACGCCTGAAAGAGCGTATTTCAAAGATATTAAAAACATTGACAAGCATAAACGTGTAAAAAATAATAGTTTAAAAATATAATATATTTATCTAACGTAAATGGTGCTCACTAACATTGAAATGGAAGGCGGTGCGAAGCAAGAAGCAAAAAATAACATAGAATGTTTGTGTCATGTGTTCCCACCAGTTGTGTAATAATAAGTATTATACATATTAACTAGATTATTAAGCGTCTTGGTGTTGATAATTTAAACTTAAATTTGCTTTTACACGTTTAATAACCGAAGAGTTATGTGGTTCCATCTACCAATAAAAACTTTAACTAGAGCTTAAAATTATAGGTATGGGTAAGTAGACGCTTAAAAATCTATTAACTTATAAGGCAGTGGTATGGATATACAAAATATATAGTTTTAAAAGATTTTGCTGTAAATATAATTGACAGATTAACAATGCATTTTATCCCAGTGGTCACCAAGTATTACTGGGTTAATTAATAATAGTAATTGCAATATTTGGCAGTCACTATACTCTGTTCACTATAAATTAAGAAAAACACCTGAACAAAAATGTATTTTATTGGTTTAAAACTACAGTAACCGGAGTTATTTACTAGGTATTCATTATCAATTTACGACTATAGTGGCCAAAGTACAGTGTTAATACTTATATCATAATTTTTTAAATTGGTTAAAATCGCAAGTTTCATAGCTAAGAAACGCATTAATTTTTTTTTCAAATTATTTTTCTACACCTGTCTTGAGGAACATTTATTGGATGGACTTCTTGTTGGGTGCACGCCTGGAAAGAATGGGACCGCTTCGGTCCTGGTCCCGGGTATACGAGCTGACCCTGTTCAGCCCTATTGACCTCTATGAACTGGCCGGTCGCCTGAAACAAAATAAAGAAAAACCCCCAAAAAACAAAAATTTCTAATTAAAAACGACGTTTCGGTGGCAAGTCTGCCACCGTTGTCAAGTTAAAAATTATGTTAAAAAATAAAAATAAAATATTTAAATTAAAAATAATTAAAATTTTAGATTATTTTTGTATTGCAAACTGAAAATAGTTTGACATATGTGTCATGAGTGACATAAGTAACTGGTGTATTTATTATTTGTAAGACAAAAATGGTAATGAGTTAGTTGATTTTTAGTTTTCCTGAAGATACTTCAGTATCGAGCAAAGGCAACCAAGTGTTATTTAAATTAACTGAAATTGATGCTACATAATTATCTTTATTTAATAATATCAAAATCAAAGAAAATGCGTATATATTATTAACTAAAGATAATTGTGTAGCATCAATTTCAGTTAATTTAATTAACACTTGGTTGCCTTTGCTCGATACTGAAGTATCTTCAGGAAAACTTAAAATCAATTAACTCATTACCTTTTTTGTCTTACAAATAATAAATACACCAGTTACTTATGTCACTCATGACACATATGTCAAACTATTTTCAGTTTGCGATACAAAAATAATCTAAATTTTAATTATTTTTAATTTAAATATTAGTAAATATTTTATTTTTATTTTTTAACATAATTTTTAACTTTTCGTTTTTAATTAGAATTTTTGGGTTTTTGGGGGTTTTTCTTTTATTTTGTTTCAGGCGATCGGCCAGTTCATAGGGGTCAAAAGGGCTGAACAGGGTCAGCTCGTATACCCCGGGACCAGGGCCGAAGCGGTCCTATTCTTTCCAGGCGTGTACCCAACAAGAAGACCATCCAATAAATGATACCGCCTATTTAACCAATATAGAGCATATCTCCAATTGAGGAACATTTCCATGGTGTAATTTATTTTAGTTAATCAAGATTTGCAACCAGATTTATCTAACTCGAAAGGATAATTTAAAACTGACAGCCAATACATCTTTAAAGTTCTTACATTAAGAAATAAGGTACTTGTGCCAAGTAAGGCCACGCGCTTAATAAGGCCACTACTATCTATAGGCCTAAATTACAAATTCTCAGTGAAATTACCATTAACTAGTTGGAAAAACACTTATAACTCAAATGTTAGCATTTGTTAAGGTTAAGATGAAGCCGTTTGAGTTAATGTGCACTTAATTATTAGTAAAAGCTAAAAGGATATTAAGTATAAAAAAAATTTAAATATAAAATTAGGTTTTAGTTTTTAATCACAATGTTACTAATAAAGCCACCGATCTGACGACATAGTGGCCTTAATATGAACACTTTTTTGTTTGTGTTTTTTTGATAGAATTTTCGAAATAAATGAGTAACATTTTTCTGAAAATATTGTTTTAAAAAATTGGAGTTATTTTTCCTTAAGGTTTTAAGTAATTCTAGTGTATATTAATTTTAACAGATAGTGATTTAAATAATGCCACTAACAGTGACTTTTTCTTCCAGCTAAAATATATAAATATAAAGAAAAAATTTAAAATTTATTATGTGCTCTCATGAGGATGTACCTTTGGACAAGAGCTGGCCATTTTTAGGCTTATTTTTTGCCCGGTTTTTAATAAATAAAATAATACTTTTTAAGGTGGCCTTATACAAGTACAAGTACAAGTACCTTATAATTACGATAACAAAGTTGAATAAACCTGGCCTTGCAAAACCCATTTTTCCATAAATTTTTTAAAGTAGCTATTTGTTGAACTAGATTAAACTAATAAACCATATATCGCCTTTAGAAATTTTAAAATTTTGTGGTTATTTTAATATTTTACAGAAAAACGTTAATCTGTTGTACTAATTTTTTTTATATCATAAGAAATAAAAACGTAACGTATTATACAATTCTGTTGCTAATCAAATAATGTAAAATGTAAACCTAATAAATTTAACTTTAAAGTAATAAAAAATCTAGTGAAGTAAAAAAATAGAATATTTTCAAAGACAAGATTGTTGCAATGTACTTGTCACTAGAGCTACAACAAAACCTTTTTTTTAAATATTGTAATATTTCTTTAGGTTAAAAATTATTTTAATATTTCATGTATTTTTTAATGTGTCTTATATAAAAATATTTTTTTAAATTAGTTCTTTCACAAACCATTAAAATTTTAAAATTCGTTTCATCAAATTCATCATGGATCTCTTTAAATATTCTCTTTTTGACGATTAAAATAGTACTTAAGATGCGCTTTTGTTTTTTTTTAATCAAAATTATTTATAAAAGGAGTTTAAGTAAGGAAATGAAATATCATTCCATTTCACAACCTTTATTGTTTAACTATAATCATAAATTATATATAATTACTATTAAGATTAAAGAATATTTTGATTTTTTTATATAACGTTAAAATTAAAAACGTAATATATTGCACATTTATATAGTAAATCATTAAAAGTAACGTTTTTAACATTTATTGAGTTTTACTAAAAAAAATCATAGCTTGTTATATTATAATAAAAAAGAGGCAAAATATTAATTGATTTAAATTGTGTTATAATTATTTTAGCACATAATCTTACCATCGATTTAAATTTAC
This sequence comes from Listronotus bonariensis, assembly GCA_014170235.1. Lineage (NCBI taxonomy): Eukaryota > Metazoa > Arthropoda > Insecta > Coleoptera > Curculionidae > Listronotus > Listronotus bonariensis. Next base: position 50,699 of record JACEGR010006292.1, read on the forward strand.
AATGGTTCTTCTCTAGTAGTTAAATTATTGTATTATATTTTTTATCCTACTTAATCAGTAATGTGACTAATAATTGAGCAGATCAATCTTCGTTGTATATACCGCTTTAAATTCCCAATTTGCAGTGGCTGTCATTAAAAGTGTCCTTATTTTATTGTCTTTTAAAAACAAAGTTTATTATGATAGTATAAAGGTACATGTATCACACAAAAAGTATTCTTGTCCCTAATAGAAGCATCTATTAATTAAAAGGAATTCTGAAGTCGTATATTTCTCACTGGTTAACACATATTTATAACTTTCATGAAAGAAGAGATAATAATAAAAATGAAAATAGAAATTTCAAGTATTTTTTATTAAAAAGAAATAGATTTTTTAAACTTTAAGTGTTTATTTAACGTTACAAATTAACAAGAAAACAATATCAACTAAGTTACAGATTTTAAGAATTAAAAATGAATTAGGGAGCAGCCACTTTTTAAAAATGTGTCCCAGCAAACACTATTTGCCGGCAATATACATTTTTCATATTGGCATTGATGGTAAAGCATTGGCAATTGGTGGCAATATTATGCCAACATTTAATACGCATTAAAAAGTTAACCCTAAATAAACACTCAATTGCCAATAAATTTTACATGCAGGCGAATTGCCGGCAAGCATACAAAAATGGCGGCATACCAATCCTGATTAAATAAAGCATGCCTTTTTGTTGCAGGTAAATAAATATTGGATTTTTGAAGGCAAACCTTCAACGCATATTCATACTTTTCAAACCATATTATTAACATTGGTATTTAACTAACATTCGAGCAATTTTTTTGATCTGTTTTATTTAAAATGGCAGTTAAACAACATTATTTTATGTTTTTTTACCTAATTTAAAAAAATGTCCTTTTATAACATTTTATTGTTAAAAATCATGCAAATAAAAATTAGGTCAAACAAAATGTTTATTATGTATTTTGGGGCGAATAAAAAAGAAAATGATGGTAAAATTAGCTACGTTAATTTCGACCAAAGGTGACCGCTTTGTGCATTTGTTTTCTACGTGGTTTTCTAGCTTTTTAGTTTCTTTTTAAAGAAAAGAGTTTTTAATAGACATAATTAAGTGTATTCATTACCTAATAAGTGTGTGTTGTGTGATTAATTGGTGATTGCTAGTCGAGAAGGCAAGATATTCAAGTAGACTGTTAGGAGCTGTAAACATTTTGTTTAAAACCTTATTAAAAGTTTTAAAGACGTGTTAATAAAAAATATTATATATATTTAATAGTTTTTGACATACCGATAGATGGCGTAATGGACAATAAACTACTACGTTTCTGCAATATCTTCGCTTTTTATCGCCTAAACCGTACCCATTAGACAAAAATAATTTGAGAGCGGTCTGCGGTAGGTGATCTCACTTAGCTCTGAAAGAAATATCTTCGACTAGTGTAAAAATCTGCATCTCCAAGTTGGACAATGTTCCGAGAGATACTATTTTGCATTGCAAGGAAATTGCATGCAGTAAGGAGTTTTTTCCTATTTTAATTTTCAAGTAAAATATCGCATAATTTTAGCTTTTAAAAAAGGTATATGCGACAATTTTCGTCAATAAGACGTCAGCTTGCTGCTTAGGAGTATCTGCAATTGCCCACTTTCAAGTCTTTTTGTTATCTTTTGCCAATAACTTATTAATGATGGATGCCATCATCCTAAATGTATTTTTTAATCATAACTTATTAATGACGGATGCCATCACATTATCTGCAACACGTGGCCTAATAACGGCTAATTGCCCACCTTCGCGTCTTTTGATACCTTTTTGCCAATGCCTTGCCATTAAAGAGTGTTGGCAATGCCAGTAAATTAAATGTACAACGCCGGCAAAAAATGTTATATGGGGTGTTTATGTTATTTCTGCATTTTAATATTAAAGTTTAATATACTTTAAAAATCTATTTTACAGTCAATTTAAATCGCATAGCAAATGCAAAAATGTTTTAAATCATGCACCAGAACCCTAAACTATAAAAATTTTAAATTTAAACTGAATCAGCATTTAATTAAAATTTAATTTATTTTGTCGATATAAGTATAAAAACAAGCTTTCCTTTAAAGAAAAATCAATAAATGTTGAAAACCCTAATAAAACTGCAGGCAACGATAGAATTTATTTAGGTAAGGGCCAGCTGTAAAATCACTGATTATAAAACTATTATACCGAATTAAAAAGCCATAGTTAAACTGTTAAGTTGTAAACAGTTATTTTTGTCTTTGTAAGTATGTTTTAATTGATTAGGACCTGTTTAAAACTAGCAGAAATGTTAAGAAGAGAGAAGACCTAAGATCGTAGCAATATTTAAAAAAAAACAAGCCTGTAGAAAAAGTAACACCCCTTAGACTCCTCAACACCTAAAAAAATCATGTTTTCAATTGGTAAAGAATTGGTCACCATCATTTAAGATAGCAGTAAAACAATTTGTTTTACTATGACGCATCATTTACTATTTAACATTTTTTTATTGGATTTCACATTTATTTCTATGTGGATTTTATTTGTATGCACATCTCTCTGATAGCGCAGTAAACAGAGTTTTTGATATCTAATCCAGAATGACCGGGTTCGATGCCCAGCCGGAGTAGTTATTTAAAATTAAACTCCGTGGAGGCAAGTTTTCTACTCTAAAACGTGCTATGAAATGCAAAAACTGCATGTTTCAGTGCTTGGAGAACGTTGACGAAATTGGGGAAATGATGGGTTAAACATCTCTTCATTTCATACTCTGTAATCTGGAAGGCAAAAGCCTTCGTAGGCTGTCACAAAGATAAAAAAATAAGCTAATATTTTTAGTCCAGTGATAAACTTGTCGATTTTTTGTGGCTTAATACAAACAAATGATCATTTTCAGTTAAAAGGCATTGTCAAACAGTAAGCCCACGGTACTCTGTTACTTGGGCTAACCCTTCGTGGAATGTCAGCAAAGAAAACTGAATGAAGCATTGGTTGTTTTTAAATTTTAAGTCGATAATAATGTTGCCGAGTCTGTCCCTGAGTGACATTACGGCCAACCAAAAATATTCTATAAAAGGGTCATCTTTTACAAGAAGGCTTAAAGAAGCACAAACCTAAAGGGTGATTATACGGAAAATATTTAGCAATTATTGCTACTTACGGCAAGAAAAAGTTTACACACAACCTGCTACTGATTCATTGTGGCCAAATATTTTGGTGGTTTAAAACAGGTTTAAAAAGCTAAAGACATCTTACATTATTAATTAATTTAATTTGATATTAACTGATTGACAACAAAAAGTTTAAACATTAATTAATCCAGATCCTAAACTTTAAAATTTAATTAAACACACTTAACCGCTGCTTAAACAACTGGCCCTTAAAATTATTTATTGATTGTTTATCTATTATGTTTGGAGATGACTCTGGCTGCTTCGGCCTGGAGCTCATCCATTTGGCAGAAGATCACATACCTGGCTGGCAAAACTAGAGCTTCGAGTTCCGCCGTAAGATGGCGTCTAATGATATTCTTGCTAGCTGGAATACCCAGGGCTGTCGCCATAGTGTCTCCGTTAAAAGATGGTTCCAGAACAACAAGACCGCCATGAACTCCGCTATCTATAAAAAATATAGATATTTAGAAAGGCTTAGAAACTTGTATATGGATATTTTCGAACTGTTAACTACACCTCATACCTTTTAGGTTGTCAGCGTACTCTCCTAAGTCAATGCTCCGGGCCCATCGTATAAATCTTTGATTGGTCCACACTAAAGGATCGGCGTCCATGTTTTCACACTGATGTCTTCGTAAAGCTAAAGCCTGTCGATCATATTTCATAATTCTTAACAGATGAATACCATGGACTATAGATGCTTGATGAAATTTTTCTGTTTACCCCCAAGTATTTTTCCAGTTCTTTTTACTAAGGTGCTCCAGCATTCTGGCATCAACCATATTTGATGCAAAACTGTCAGAATACTGTAAAATATATGGATTTTTGTTTAAATTTTACACTATAATTCTGGTTTTATTTGAATATTAGTAAAAATATAATACGGAATTGATTCTTAAATCAATATAACGACCAAAGTACATGGTGGCCTTTTGAAAACGAAACAGGTCTAATTTAGGATTTTTTAATGTATAATATTAAATTACTTGTAAGAGCAATCTACTTTAAACTAGAGGAATATGATAAAGGTTGGACAATCTTTAAAAATAAGATATTATTTGGGAGTGTGACTTACCCCTAAAATTTAAGGGTGAATCACACCCTCACCGGAAATATGTTGTTGATAAACTGATTTTTAAAGATCGGTTAACCCTAATCGTATTCCTTGAGTTTTAAATAGCTTGCTCTTATAGGTAATTTAATAATATACAATAAAGAAATAAAAATCAAAATTATGACAAGCTGTCATATCAACGGAAATAATTGCAGTGACTTCAAACTTGATAGTTGCAATAAGGAACAAAAACCCTTTAAATAAAGTATCACTTCATCCCTTTTTAAAATATTGGTGGTGGGTCTCACCTCTGCTAGATGGTTGCAGCTACATGAGATGAAAGTGGCAAAAAATGTTTCCAGCTAAAATCAAAAGTGGACGGGTCCAAGCATTTTTTCTTAAATGACCTGGGGTGCCCAAAATTTGCACCGTTTCATTTTTAAATGGCCACCCTGTATAAAACAAACATGATTTTATTTTATCTGAAGAATATACTCTTTGACAGTAAAGTATATTTTAAATTTAAGTTTATCTGCCATCCGTTCAGATTATCAATAAATGCCATTAATCATTCCATTGGTATGTTTTTTTATGAATAATACTTAATATTAATCATAATTATTATAATGGTTACTTACCTGTGCCAAGCCCAAATCAGGTAACCACTCGCTTGATACCCAAGTGTGCCCCAGTTGGGCGATGCAAGGATACCTTACCAAAGCAGGATGACGATGCTCTTCAATCGCCAGTCGCAGCTTCTTCCTGTGCATGGGATGAGTGATGCCAAGCCCGCATTCCAGTTCAAGGTCGCTCAGTTCCAGAAGGACCTGCCCGTTCAAACGACCAATCTATAAGGATTTGCGAATAATGCTAGTCGTTCCTAATGAGCCAATTTAAGTCAAACTGTCTGTCTAATTGTCTTAGAATTTAGGTAACTAAATCGCCAATTATAATTTCTTTTTTGGTCTTGTCCTATCAATAAACCTCCAAGGAAAAATAGACGAAACATAGGATGGAGTGAGAATTTTAAATGAACAACCGAAACAAAAAAAAATACCTATTTAACATGTTTATCAAGTTGTGTATCATATTTATACATATTGTAATATATCCGTATAATTTTTTAAAACTGTTGGTATATTATATTATCTTAAATGCTAAAAATCACTACTTAAAACCGAGCCTATAATCTTAAGGAAAGTTCTAATTAAAAATGCTTTTTTACGGGTATTTTACAAGCAACCAAAAACACTTAATCTAAAAAGCTGTATACTTATGATTTTTAATACAATCTTTTTATCAACTCTTATAATAATATAGGAGGTAGCAACGTTTTCGAAAAAGAATTTTTGGTCAGCTGATTATTTTTTTTGTTTTTGTTTTTGTTTTTTTTTTTTGACATCCCACCAAGGCATATGCCAGGCTAAATACCAGAGTACCGTGGGTGTCGGGTTATTAGATGTTTAACCCATCGTTCTCTCTGTTCCGTCAACGTTGTCCAAGCACTGAAACACAGCACCTTTTAGACAACGCGGTAGTGCCACCACGGTCGTTATTTTTAAATAACTACTACCTAAATATGTCTCCCCTGCTGGGAATCGAACCGGCGACCTCTGGCTTTGGAGAACAAAGCTCTGTCCACTGCGCCACGGGGGAGGTTGTTCTCCTTCCTTTCTGCATAGGCACAGGGATGTCTGGCTGTAGTGGTTGCCTTTATTAGTTCGCATTTTTACCTGTACAGGTAATAATCAAAGGCTTTAAAAAAGATTTTAAGAAACCTAATTTTTAATTTATATGTCTTTTTATAAGTTTACCAAACATATTTTTTTACTGCCAGATACTTTTATCTTTGCTAATTATACAGTCGTGTATATTTTGATGAAACTTGAAACAATAACACATGACCAAGGTCTGCATTTTTTGACATATCAGTGACAGCTCTAAATGTCAAGGTGACAGCTCAAAATGTTAAGGTCACAACTGGGCGCCAACGCAGTGCTACTGCCAGTTAGATAGCCGAGGATCTACCCAAAAAGGAGAGAGAACAACATGTAAAAAATCAGCCAACCTAAAACTCTTGTTTTCACGATGTTGCTACCTCCTGGGCTATAAGTACCGGAAACATTTTTGAATTTATTCCCTTTAATAAATAATTTATAACATGTTTGTTTAAACTTAAAATAATTTTGTTTTTACATTACCTTTCCACTTTTAATATTTTCTGCACACCTTGCTCCATACTGGGGCATTCCAAGAGCCACTTCCAACCATGCTAAGACTGTTGGAGCCCGCCATCGCTCCATTGGTATTGAACTAGCTTCTCGTAATAACCGCAACTTTTCCGCATACCCTTCTTCGGTTAAGGGTGACCAACTTCTGTATGGCTCATAACCATGCTCACCTTTAAAAAAAACATTATTTAAATTATTTTAATAATCTGATTAAAAGAACATATTTTATATCCCTTTTTTAAGCTTTTAACTATTTTTTTTAATATGGAAATTTTTAGGGAAGGAAAATTTGCCAATAAAGTGATTTACAAAATCCTTTTTCTTATTACCTGTACAAATACGATGGAGGGGTTATTCTACATTTTACACCCATTGTAAAAGGATATGTGAGAGGCCTAGTTACAAAGTGTACAATCTTCGTTTATATTTTTCATTACAACAATAAAATAAATGTTCCAATAGTTGCATTTCTTACCGCTGAATTTAAATAAATCACTTTCTAAGGCCATCAGTACCTTCATAACAGAGTATTCAAACTTAAGAAAGAATGCGTTACCTTTAATGTATAGGTCCTTGTTTATTTGTTCTTAGATATAACATAAAAATTTAATTTTGGAGATTGTACACTTTGAAACTAGGCCCTTCATTTGTCGAGTATATACTACCTATAACTGTGAAAAAATACCCAACATAATCGTCGCTGTTTAAAAAGTAAAACTTCTTTTGAAGTTGTTAAGGCCGTTAATATTTTAAAAATAAGACAGTATTTTATAAATATCTTTAATATCCGATTTGGTTTAAATTTGTACAGTTGCCCATAGTATTAGGGAGTTAATTTAGCCCTAAATAGATTTAAATTATTGAGTACAGTAGTGTCTTAGTGAAACCACAGTCAATATTATTGTGAACACCTAGTATAAAAGTATACATTTTGGGAATTTTAAAAATATACATTTTTGGGAATTTTGAAAATAAGTATACATTTTAGCTAGGTTACTTAACATTGGGAATTTTGCTAAATAAAGATATCGTGAGGTGTCAAGGTTTTTAAAGTATAAATTAAACAATTTTCTAGGTTACTCTTATAATAATAAAATAAAAACATTAAGCAAACTGGGTAGCGTAGAAATGCAAAAACAAACACTGGAAAATTTAATATTTAAAGAGAGAGAAAAGAAATTAGAAAAAGAGATTAGATAAGAAGTTAGTTAGTGAAGTCAAGTATAAAGTTAAAGTTTCAGTTCCGTACACGGGCTACCCCTAGTGGGGGGTATGCCCGTACAAAAATTACGAAGTTAAGTTAGTTCCCGTAGTTTAGTTAAAAATGCCAAGATAGTTTTTGTGTCCACCGGTCTTATGGTCCAAGAAGATAGTTCCATATGGTGCATATGCTCCAAGTGACGTCAAGTAGTATTTCAAAATGTCTACGTCACATTATTAAAATAAAGTGACAGCTTTTTAGCCTCCCGTAATTTTCTCGTATCTAGTTTCTGTTAAAAATCAATACCTACTTAAAAATCCATAGACAACATAAAATAAAATTCAATCGTATAATTTATCAGAAGGTGGTCATTTTAATCATTGACTGTAAAGTCAATTTTTTTGCGTTAAAGTTGGTTCCAATTTTGTTCTTGAAAACGAAGCTAGATACGAAAAAATTACAAGAGTCTCACGATTCTTGTCGTAGAATAACTTTTAAAGCGCTCTGTATAATTTGATAATATTTTAGTACGATGCATACTAGTAAAGACCTCTTAAAATAGTGGCCCTTGAAACTTATGTCGCTTCTTTAGTTTGCCAGGGACGGACTAGTTTTCGACATTATTGATAATATTTTTTACGCCCTGTATGGTGAAGACACAAAAAATATGTTTTGGGTAGTTTAAACCTTTGCTAAAAAAGGTACTCTTGTTTTGACATCGATAAAATGAGCCGTTTTCGAGTAAAAATTATTTTAACAATAAGAGTTTATTTTGGTTTAATAATACAATATTTTATTTTCGATGTAATTTGTAATTTTTGATTCAGTATTCTCGTAGCAGGTCAGGAATTTGTTGCAAATGTTGTTTACTCGAAAACGGCTCATTTTATCGATGTCAAACAAGAGAACCTTTTTTAGCAAAGGTTTAAGCTACCAAAAACATATTTTTGTGTCTTCACCATACAGGGCCAAATCCTGAGCAAAGCTGATTTTTTTTCAGAACACGACATAAGTAATGACCCTTTATTAAAATCTCGTGCCGTAGCTAGAAAATACCCTGTAAATTCAACCGACGTATTGATCCCATTAAACAAGATAAAATTCTAAACCAATTAAATTCCACGATACCTTTATACTAAAGTTTGCTAATAAATCCCGAAACTCCACCTTTAATTTACTCTTAATACCAACCCCGTATCATGAAATCCAATTCCGAGAAAAGGAACCAACCTTTACTTCACCCGCCGCGCCGTTGACAGTTTATTTTTATGACCTTATTAAATATTTAACTTACAAGTTTCCTGCAGGGAGCTCGTTTTGTTTCTGTGTCTGGACCTGGCAAACACCCTGGAAATACTCCCCACGTACCGCCCCGTCCCGAAAGTCTATTGGGCTGCTTATTTCTTTTACCTACGGTAATTGGTTCTTGTTCTAGGGGTGAACTAAGCTGTTCTACGGATCTGAAATATTGAGAGTTAGATGTTTATCTAGAATATTAGAGTTTTATGTATAAAGTTTTTATTTTTGTGCAAATAATAAAACAGTTAAGTTTGCAATTTTTATTTAGTTTTGTAATCTCCATTTTTTTTTTTTTTTTTGGGGTAATATTTCTAGTGTGTGAACGTTTTACTTAAATCTAAAGAAATGGAGTTTTGTGAATAAAAACTTTTCGCTTTAAATAATTTAATTTTAACTCTTAAAACCAAACGCAGATTAAATAAGTTAATAACTAAAATAATACTAATACCCCAAAATATTGTCCGAACAGGTTTAATACAAACCATTTTTGACCTGTTTCAAAATGTTTTCTCATTTTGGCTTGTAAGGTTGGTTGGTTGGTTTGTTGATGTAGGCGGGTCACTGCAGCCTGCTGGCTTATTGTGCTCCCTCTCTTGTTACAGAAGTCCTTTTTCCCTAGGTCTAGCAGATTTCTAACACGATGCTTGTGCGAAAGAGGATTTTCGCTATGTATATTACAGATTGTGTATTTTAGTTGTATATTATGTGTGAAGATGTTTCCGCCTCTTTTCCGCAAATCCTGCATATTGTTAGATCATTAAATGTATATGTCCATTTTCTGCTAGTATTTTCTTAGATGACACTGAACTGTCAGAAGTCCTACTAGTTACCTTTACTAAGTTAGCCCCAAATGAAGGACCTCAGCTGTTTCTAGTTTTTATTGTTCTTAGCACCTGTTTAGCAATTATAAAAACTAGCTTTAGACCTAAGCTATTTGGATGCCCCATCTCTTGCAATTTCTATTCTCTAGTCTCCAGAAATCCATAGGAGTTCTATCCTGTTGTTCCTAAGTGTTGTTTTTAATTGGTTAGGAACTCCATCGTGATTTTAGATATATTACACTGGAAATTCAATGAGAACCTTATGATTCCCTTTTTACAATCTCCTAAACTCATGCTAGAGCAGCATATATTTTTGCTTTATCGCTTTAAACAAGGCCTTTGTGGCGTGGTAATGGTGGTGTTTCCTTTGTCCATATGTGAAAAAATCGTCTATAGGAGACTTTAATGCTTAAAACAATTAGTTTAAGTGACGTGTTAGCCTTAGGTGTAATAATAACAGATTTTAATTTTACTTTTAATTGTGATAGTTCTGTGTATTTTTAATTAGAAAAACGAGACGCTTTAATAAAATAAAAGCTTTCTTTTTATTTTTATTTAATTTACAAAGAAACACGAAAAACTTAATAATTTTAAAGAAAATTAAAAGGTATATTTAATTTACTGAAAGTTAGCAAGTCAGATATTCCACAATCAAGTTAAAGAAAATAAAATAGGTTTATTTTTGCAACTTTAACCACCGCCTTGCCCTAACAGGTATATTTAAAAATTATACTAAAATATACAAAAACATTAGTAGATGCATCAGTTATACACATTATACCGGTTTGAAAACCAAACCGTCGACCATAACCAATTCATAGACTGAATCCCTTCCACCAACTTACTACGTACTCCCTTACAATTCTAGAACCAAGTGAGATTTCAGCGTACCCTAAAATTTTTAAGCCTACCCTGACCAACAGATGGTGAAAGTAGCACGATGTCGCTTTGCTAATACGATTGCTCATCAGAAATTGATAGCAGTCGCCGACGAGCAGTCGGCCCTGAGTCAGTTCGAGCAGAGGATATAGCGCGTAAAATTTAATTTAAAATAAACCCCCGATGAATGGAACCAAAGAACCATAAGCTCTATTGATTTTATGATTTTTCCAGAATAGGATGATATCGAGGGGTTTTTGACAAAACATCGTAAGCGACATTCGCCACTCTTTACTGGGAACGATTTTTTCCTCCCATCGCGTTATTTTTAAAGAAAAACCGAGATCTCGAACGTTTTTATTTTAGATTGCTTCTATAATTCTGAATTACAAAAACAAAACATATTTAGCACCTACAGTCAAAATTTTCAGAATGTCCTAAAAAAAAAATGCCTAAAAAAATTTTAAAAATTCTAATCCTAAATAATAAGTTAATTTTTAATTTTTTTATTTTTATGCAATTTATCGTGACAACGGTGGCAGACCTGCCACCAAAACGTCGATTTTTAGTGTGCTCTCTATTGATCATTTTCATTTTCGGTTTTTTGTGTACTTTTACATTCATTTTTGGCGCGTACCCAAATAACTACCATTAATTAAATGAACTCGGCCAAGAACCAATATAGAACATATCTTCATCTGAAATAAAGCCGTGCACCCAATGTATGTACAAAAAAATTACCAACTTTGTTTTCAAAATAACTCAATGAAAAAACGTTTCCCGTGAAAACTGACGAATGTCGCTACGACGTTAAAGTCAAACCCATCGATATATTCTATTCCGAAATCTTAAATTGGATGATCTTATGGACACTACCGCTTACCGGGGATATCTCTTATTTTTATTAAATTTTTGCGTATATCCTCACTCTAACTGATCGGGCCGGACTGCTCGTCAGCGACTGCTATCAATTTCTGATGGTAATCGTATTAGCAAAGCGACATCGTACCGCTACTTTCGCCATCTGTTGGTCGAGGTAGCTACTAAAAATTTTTAGGAATTTCATCCTGTGGGGTTCTATGATGGTATTCTTTGACTAAATAATAA